>CM043123.1:11906913-12100389 GCA_023701765.1 Hylyphantes graminicola
AAATTATTGTGAAACTTGTAGTTATAATATAGTAAAATAAATACAAATAAATAGACAATTTTTTTAAAAAAAATTTATTGAAATTTTAAAAAGTTACTGATAATATTTCAATATATTTATTAAAAATATTTTGTTAATCATATTGAACTAATTTTAATTTAAAACTATATATAACTGTCGAAAGCATTGTTCTAAATAATTATGTTTACTTTTTCTTAATATTCAATAATTTTTTATTATTCATATTAAATATTAATCTTCGGTAAAAAAAATACTGATTAAACTACGATCCAAAAATCCACCAGTCCTTTAATAAATACTAGACTAGATATTTTTTAGAACATCACTTATATTTTTGATGTCGTACTTTTACTTGAAATATCATGGTGGAAGCTACCTTTTTTCAATGAAGTTTTTCAATGCTCACGTGCAATGTTAAAAAAAAAACTTTAGCTACAATATATTAACATTGCTTTAAATGTTCAAAGTGTTTTTAGATAGTAATATTTAGGATGATTTGAAAGCACACCAAAAACATGTTCTTAGTATATTTAAAATATTCGTCCACAACGTTCAGAGCATGTCCTTTAATTTAAAAATCAAACCATTTGTTAACAACATTCAAAAAATCCAGTAATGGACAAAAACAAGTTTAAAATAAAAATCATTCAAAGTATAAATAACAATTTAATGAAATGAACAATTAGTTTTAAAAAATTAAATCACTTTCTATGAATATTCATATCAACACATAAAATGCTTAAAACATTAGCTTACAATAAGTAAAAAATTCGCTTGGATCATAAAAATAATTTTTATGAGGCAAAATCTTTGTTTGAATTTTTAAAACCATTTCAAAACACATTATTCGTCAAACTAACTACGAAAATACTCCGCATTCTCCTGACTTAATAACCTTACACCGGCTTTAGAGCAAGGTAACAAAATAAAAGGGAAACGTCTCGTTAATACTTGTTCACCACCGTAGAGACGACTTGGAAACATTGTTTTATTCGAATGCACCGGTCTAAGGAATACCTTTCTGCGCTAATGAGCTCAAGAAAAACATCTTTTGTCCTCGCTAAGAAGGACAAGAATAAAAGCGCGTCTTCTAAGTTCCCACGCATTGGTGTCTAGGTCAAAGTTCTACCTAACGTCCAAGGTCTTTATTCCTTGTGGTAGAAATTGTGCCTAAGGTCACGCCTAGTCTTTACTCCAATTTAAAACACGTTATTAGTAAGGAATGACAAAGATTTGGTTGGTTATAATTCTTCGAAACGGATATATTTTGTTGTTGGAGCTTTTTAGATAAACTGTTGCGGTTTTTTATTTGTGTATGTGTACTCAAGTCACGTTTTATGGGAAATCTGAATTTAGATCTGTGTATAGGTATGTGTTTTGAAGCCAAAGTGAGTGTGTTTTTGAACCAAAGAAACCCTATCTACTCAGAATTCAATTTACTTTCAATTTTTACATAGTGGATAAAATTACATGTGATAAATAATTGTATAAAAATAAAATATGTTGGATACAAGGTTTCCATCTTTCATTGATATGAAATTAACTTAAACTAAGTTCTTGTACTACTACAAACAAATGCATCAATAAGCCAGCTATGATACAGTCTTTAAATTCACATTTCCTTCCTCTTTTTGAATGAAAAGACATCAGGGTCTTCAAAAAATAGTATCTACCAACACAAGATCAATACTTAACTGTGATTTTTTTGTTTAGGTCAAAAGAACTGCAGCATAAAGAACGAGGACGAGTTGGCTCAGATAATTGGAAATTATCGAGTTACCCCCGATTACGAATGGTTACAATTCAAAGCTGGGATTGAAAATCGTATTCAAAAATCTGCTCTCAAAGATGAAAATAGTAACTCAGTGGACTCCTTAGAGTACCAAGCTGTGGAACCAGCCAACAAGGAAATCGAAGAAGAAGACAGCCAAGAAATAAAGATCCAAAATACTGACGCCATTATTGAAGACGAGATGAATTCGGAAAAGGAGGTTGAAAATTCCGTTATTGATAAAATGGCTTCTGAGGAAACTGTTACTACCGTTCAGTATAATTTCTCAGAAACCGTTGAAGAAACAGAAATATTAGCTACAGATAGTATAACGGAGTCTGTTGATATAAGAATATCTCCCAGGAATTCAACTGTCGAGCTGATTAGTTTCGAATCTGCTGATACGTTTCCTACAGAATTCTCTTTAGTTGCAGACGTAAAAATCCAAATGGATGATTTCGAGCCTGCAAAAGAAATACCTTCCATCGAAACTCCCTCTAAGAACTGTGTTACGAGCAATGGCATTGCAGATGAAGCCCCTGTAACTCCCCGAAAAACCGTAACCTTTGAAGATGATTGCGATAACTTATTGGATGAAAAGATGGAGTTCTCGGAAACTGAAAGTAATACTTTCAGCTCTTACAAAGTTGTAAATAACGTACCGAAAATTGATATGTATTCATCAAATAACAACTTATCGAATTCAGAAGGCATTAATGGCCAAAAAGTGATAATTAATGGAGGAAAACGTGATACAAAGAAAGCTCCTAAAGGCGTATCGTTTACCGTTGAAAGTAAAATTGCCCAGGAAATAAAAGAAATGAAACAGCGTGAAGAAGACCTTAGAAAAATGAGGGAAGTTATGGCGAAAGAAATCTCAAAAAATCCCGAAATTGTTGCCACCGTACACAAAAATGGGCCAAAGATTGAGCAACTATCGAAAAGAGTAGTTGAAAAAACCATTTCCAATGAAGTTTCAAAAACACCGACTGCTAAAACCCAGGTTGTCAATGGCCAAAATTACAAGATTGCTAGTGTATTTGGCCGTAAGGATACTTCCAAAAAGACTGAAAACTCTAACAAAGTTGAAAAGAAACCAAGTGCCACATATGAATCCCCTATTGAAAAGGAAATAAGAATCGTCAAACAACGGGAAGAAGAGCTGAAGAAAGAAAGGGAGCAAGCTTTGCTGATCAAACATCAACTGGAATCTTGTGTACTAAGCACCGATCTAAGCGATGATGAAAAAGAAACCAATGATACATTTGCTTCTGTAAGCATTTGCAGTGATTCGTCTTTTGATTCAGGAACTAAACTAACAAGTCCTGATCAAAAAACTTTCGATGATTCGATGTCCCCAACTAGTATAAATAATAAAATCAACGGCTTTTACTGCAACTCTTCCAATGCCGCTAGTACATGTTCCTTGGACTCGATTTCCCAAAGTGAGAAAAGCACCAGTTTCAATGGACTTCAAAAGGTTTTTTCTCAATTGAACAATCAAATTCGTACGCCCTCTCCTGATTCGTCCAGCAATTCTTCCATTTCAAAAATCAGTTTTCCTTTCAATGGCCAAAAGCCTGGTTTAGTTGCCAAGAATAAGAATGTGAATATGGAACGCTTTATCGCTAGCAAAGGTAAACAGATTGTTTTTAAGAACTCGTCTCCAATCAATTCTGCTGTTGGAAATGCTGAATATTTCGAAATTAAGCCACCTCAAATCAAGAAAAGTGATCAGAAGTCGCAAAGGAAATTTATTTCTGCCGCCTCAAAAATTCAGTCCGAATTAAATGAGATGAAAGAAAGAGAAGAAGAGCTTAGGTAAGAAGTATTTCCTAATTATTTTGCATTAATAATTTTAACAAAGGAATGGAAACACTTTTATATAAATAATTTTTTCTATAATTATTTGGGAATTTTGCGAATTTTTTTTGACTAAGAGAACTTAAAAATTCTGATAATACAGTAACTACAAATATTGTAAAAGAATTTCTTTTTAGAGCTTTTTACTATTCTACTTTTAATGTATTAAAAAATAGCATGAGTAATGGTTAAGATAGCTAGTTTTTATCGTTGATATTTGTATACACATTTGAATACCCAGGTTGTTTTTGCTACATATTTTGTACGTTTCCTTTTTTTTAAGTTATTGAAAGTAATGCTTAGTTTGTGGAAATTTATTGTTTATGTGCCTTGTTCGTGTATAAAATAACAATTCCTCTATATATTAACTTTCTCTTTACCCAGTTCATTGGTCTTTTGAAAGAACTGTGCATATTTAACCAAACTAATCCCATTTTAAACCGGAACTCCATCCAGCCATGACTTTTATAAATCTTCTTACTTTTTGTTAACGCATCCACTAAGATTTCAAAGAACATCACAGATTAAACACACGATTTAGGTTGACTGATTATAATGACAAAAGCTGGTTTGATAAATCCCGAGATGGCCCAATCATGTCACCTGGCATTTCTACCCTTAATACTAATGTGTAACACTTAATCCTTTTTTCAACTAAATTATAAATTATAATGCGACGGATTTCAGAAGAATCTAGTTGGTTAATATATAATATAATATAATGTAGTATAATATAATATAATATAATATAATATACTATAATATAATATACTATAATATAATATAATATAATATGATAAACATTTATTTATTTATTTATTTATTTATTTATTTATTTATTTATTTATTTATTTATTTATTTATTTATTTATTTATTTATTTATTTATTTATTTATTTATTTATTTATTTATTTATTTATTTATTTATTTATTTATTTATTTATTTATTTATTTATTTATTTATTTATTTATTTATTTATTTATTTATTTATTTATTTATTTATTTATTTATTTATTTATTTATTTATTTATTTATTTATTTATTTATTTATTTATTTATTTATTTATTTATTTATTTATTTATTTATTTATTTCCAAATTATGTGCAGCAAACTTTAAAATTAAAAAAAAATGATGGCTAAGAATCTGTAGAAAACTTTAATAATTCCTATCAAAATAGTTTTTTATGCCCTCACGACACTTTTTCACATAGATTGTCTAAAATTATGTATAAAAAGGGCTGTAATTTATCTATATGTAAGAGGCGGGTCTGCTTGTTGCAACTAAACGGTGGTTTTAATTTTTTATATATTTTACCAGTAGGCAGATTTAAAAAATATTTCACCAAACGGTAAAAAAAAAATTATATTAGTAGTGTCTTATTAGAAAAATCTTTTTATGGGATACTTTACTTTTTCGTACACAGTATTATACTCTCCAGTACTACTTATTTCGCCCATTTGAAACTCTTAATGACTTTGCTCTCTAATATATTCCGTATAAGAAGCAACAATAGAAATAGTTAGTTGTTGTTTACCTCGAGGTCTTGCCTCAATCCTTTTGAAGAAAGTTCAAGAAGATAACATAGCATGCGATTCACATGATCAGCAAACTTTAAAAGAACGAGTCACGAAACAACGTAAACTAAATGTTAAATAAAAACATTTTCCTGATAAAAAAAAATTCAAAACAAAACCTATCAAATTAATTTGAATTTACATTTTAAATTGTTTTGCACCATAAGTTTAGGGGGAAATATGCTAGGTGTACCTTTTTGGTAAGATTTGTTTACTGTTTCAAGCGGAATGTTTATGAATATATCTTAATTTTTTTTACTTAATAAATATATTATTACAGTATTTGATAGTTCCCTACCTATCATACCTAATTCTTAAAATAACTGTAACTCAGTAACAATTTTATTGGTAGGTACAAGGTTTACATACATAAAAAAAACATAGAAAATTTATTATTGTTATTATATTATTTACATTTAAAGTTAATGGAAATTTGTGTTTTTTTGAAGGAATATCAACACGTTTTATTATCATGCAGTGTATGAAAAATCTCTGTCAAATCTGAATGATAACAATACATTCGTTAAAAAAAATTAGAAAAAATTGTCTTCAAACACTTTAACATTTGTATTCTATATCAAGAAGGAACATTTTGGATGTTGCAAACAAGTTTTTTTTTAATTAAAACCCAACTTTTTGTCCTTCACAACAATCTTTTAAAATTAAAAACATTTTTAAAAAAACCTTTTTCTTCCAAATTTTTACTTTTTATTGTTGTACTCAATGAATTCTAAACTTAAAAGAATTTTAAATTTTCAAAAAAGTAAATATATTATTGGTGTATTTTGCACATTTTGAATTGACTAAACAAAAAAATTACATTAATAAGTCTCAACTTTAAAACTTCCAGCTAATGGTAACTGCGGCCCAAACTTAAATCCTACCATCGACTTTCATCGTAAGTTTTTATTTTACCCATAGATAAATGCCGAGTTGCCAATAATTGAAAAAAGGCAAGCAAAATTGAAAGACTATATGTAAAAGTTACTCCATTCGATGGTAAATGGAAAAAAAACTGAAAACTTGTTAGTAATATTCGGGTTTTATAACCAACAAACTGTATATTTCCTGGCTTTAAACTTAATGAGGAAGCTTTAGTGTCTATAATCAAGTAACTATTAATTACAAATACGTCAAGTTAATTTCTTTTATATATGAGCTACTAAGTAACATTTAATTTAACCAACGCATTTTACTAGTCGAAGTTACTTATATATCCTGAACTGATTAATATATTAAAAAAAGTTTCCGCACATAAAACAGCTACATTCTTCTAACAACTATGCACTACTTTTTTTTTCACATAAACACATTCTTAAACTTGTGTTAGAGGAAAAACACAACACATACACTTCAAGAACGTGTTCACCATGTGTGAGTAGTACTTAACACGCAATAAATCCAAAAGAAGAGAATACTTGCGTTCTTGTACAATTTTATTCGTTTTATAACCCAAAACTTTACGGGTCACTTGTAATCCGTTCGTTTTTCGTCGTATTTGCTTTAGGCATTCACGAGTTGGAATACCTAAGAAGTTTCAAGTTCGAGAGCGATTCTATCTCATGCTTCGGATGTTACTTACCTGAAGGGATTACCGTATTCTAACAAGTGTTTACTTTAGAAATCAATGAAATGTGTACAAATACACATCAATGATAGAAATTTAAAGAATCAATGAGGATTCAATAGGACAATAAAGAATCAATGAGGACAACTATATAATTTTTAGGATTTGGTTAGGCTAGGTTAGGTTTGAAATATCATCGCACTAGAGCTACACGAGGGCTATTGGCGACGGGCGTCGTATTTTAACCACGGTCAAGTGACGAGCCGACACCTGAAGAGGCACCCAACGCAATCGTTAAGGGCGACATCGTACGCGGCGTTAGGACTTTGAAAGATATTTAACGTGCATTCCCTTGCACGGGGTATTATTATTCTTCGGACATTTTTACCTGAACTGGCCTTTTATAGGTCGGCAGTTATTTTGGCGATGCCCGGACCTGAACCTGGCACCTTTCGCATTCTAGAAGAGTGCCTAACCGGCTGGGTTCCCCAGCCCTTTTTAGGATTTGGAAGTCAGTGAAGAGTACAAAATAAATATATAGATAATAACGGAATAATAATTTCTTATGATGCAGCAATCAAATTTCAAATACAATTACACATTTTTCAAATTTCATTATTTATATGCTTTTGCACAGTATATGTGAAAAAAATATAAGGTCGTAAAGAATTAATTATAAACATAAGAAATATAAATCTGATTTCATGGGTTTTAATGTCCAAAAGCGTTATATACATTCTAAATACTATATTTGGGAATTTCATTAAAAGTGTTTCGATACAATATGTTATTTATTAAATACTTATCTATTCATTTGTTCTAAGTTTGTCTAGATACATAATTGCATTATCTTAATAAAGTTTTTGTTTTCTCCATTGGGACTGCAATATTGGCGGTCAAGCCTTTGCAGACTCGGCAGAACTGAGAGCCATTTTTTTTGTGGCACCATTTAGGCAACTTTCTCTACCAATTTTTACAAGCAGCTTACGATGAATCTAAGCTCTCTGTGGATGTTAAAGTATGCAGAGATTTAATTTTGCCGAAATAACCCAAGACAAATGGAAGAATTATGGTTATTGTTCCAAATGTATCTGCTTTTAACCCTAAATACAAAAAAAATCTAATGGTAAAATTTATTTATTTTTTTAAATTAGTTGAATATGGAGTTCACTTCGTAAAAATTGGAGGCAGAAATTCTGCCTCTGGTTTCACGAAGTAACTCTACCCTAAATTTATGGAGTAACATTACACCGAAAAATATGAGTAAAGTTACCCTATAAACGGGAGGAAGCTAGGTATCCACAGATTTCACAAAAAAAAAGTCACTCAGCACAGTGGGTATAAACAAAAAATATGTAGGTTTACAAATTATCTCTCGTACATTCTCACTTTATACTTTAAATGATACAATCTATTGTATTTAAAAATCTAAAGATTTACCCAAATCTTATCCAAAAAAAAATATATAATACTTCCAACGGTATAAGCGTTAACCCTTTCAGTCTCAATGACAATTTGGCATCATTCATTTTATTTTAAAATTCTAATCGTCTATTGCCTTTTATGATATCAAAAAGAACATCATTAGATTCTTAATACTTTTTTTTCTATTAGAAAATATTTTTTATTAATCCCAATAGATATCATAACTATAATTTTTTTTTAAATTACGATCAGAAACATGGTGATACCAAATGGCATCACTGGGACTGAAAGGGTAATCCTGACTTTTTTCGTATTTTGTGCATCAATCTTACTTACAATAACTTTAAATATTAAAATTGTATGAAAAATATTTTTTTTATTGATAATTTTTTTTATTCATAATGTACTTTTTCATTTGTTAATGTTTTTAAGAGCATCTCTCCAAAAATAAACCAAATTTTGATTTTTTTAAATATATATTTCAATTAAAATAAGTTTAATTTCGAATTCATGCACAAGAAACAACCATAAATATTTGCCCATTTCCAGGCCATTTAAAAGGTTAATGCATTTAAATGAAATCATTATATCTCTCTCAAAACCTAACAAACAGCTTACTGTAAAAAAAAGATGAACTACAGAGATGCTAAAAACTATTTTAGGCCATTCTAAAAAGAATTGTGGCTTCCTACAAATTTACATATCTAGGAGATAGAAAATTCCAGTTATACAAGTCTTATTTATGCCTCTCCCATCTATCAAACTGTAATGTTAACAAGACCCAGTAAGTTTTCTATATACATATAAAATAGTAGATTATAACCAAGGGTCAGGAACCTTTTCTTTTGTGCAACGCAAATGGCTTACAAATAGAATTCCCATTTGAAGCTAAAATTAAGTTTTCAAGTAACTTCATTGAACACGCCTGTGCTGCAAATAAGTGGATTTTCTGGGTAACGCCTTAAAGAGACAAACTGTGAGATAATAAAGTTATTATCCTTAGATAACCTTGCTAATCACAATTATCTAACACATTTCTTGAAGAGAATACAAGTTTTTATTTATTTATTTATTTATTTATTTATTTATTTATTTATTTATTTATTTATTTATTTATTTATTTATTTATTTATTTATTTATTTATTTATTTATTTATTTATTTATTTATTTATTTATTTATTTATTTATTTATTTATTTATTTATTTATTTATTTATTTATTTATTTATTTATTTATTTATTTATTTATTTATTTATTTATTTATTTATTTATTTATTTATTTATTTATTTAATATTATGATTAACATTAACTAATATTGATGACCAACATCAGACTCAAAATTCATTACAAAGGTTAACCCTCTAATGCATACTGTTACCGTTTGGTAACAAGCAACGTAATCTACTTTATTCTATTAAATTAGAGCTCCTTCTAGACAAATTTGTGTTTTTTTCATCTATTACATTTCATTTTAAAGTTTTAGTTACTAATAATCCTCATATATGACAGCGGTAAAAGTGTATTTAAAATTAAAGAGTGAGGTTATTAACTTTTGTGAAATTACGTTTTTGGCAGCATTCAAAGAAGAAGAATATTAGTACTAAATACTAATACATTGTTTAGAAAAATTAATCATAGTTAAAAAGGGTTTTTTTGAAATATTTTTAGTAGTTTTCTAGTCATTATTATCAAAATTAGAATTTTGCCGTTGTTTTTTGTGATGTGAAAAAAATTTAAAAAAATTGAAAATATTTAAATTCTAATGCAGTTAAATTTTTTTAGTATTTTTCCCACAATGTGTGAGCATTAAAGATACATATATATTTTTTTGGGATGAAAATAAAAATTCATGCATTAGAGGGTTAATTGTGTAACTTGCCCCATAAATTTCAGATAATATGAAATCAAATAATTTATTGTAATAATAATTTATTTGGTGTATAAAACTGAAGAAATAAATTGATGCATTGAATAACAAAATGTTTTGGGTGTTTTTTTTTTAATTATACGTATTAAAATTGTTTGGTGAAAAAGTATTGCTTATCGGTATCTTTGCTCATGTATGTGATTTTCTTTGTTTGTAATTCTTCCCATTTTTTATTTCAACATTTCATGCTTACTTAAATTGCATGGACGAACTAATTTTCCTATAACATTTGCTATTGGGTTTTTATTTTATTTTGGTGCGCATTTTTTTACGCTACCAGCATAACTCTTACATTAAAAACCACACAAGCATAACATTATTAAACAATAACTCTAACACTTAAACGCTTTTTTTAAAAAAAACTCTCTTATTACTGAAACTCAATTCTTAAGCATTTTGCAGAGAAAATTGCATGATTCTGAAATTAAAAAAAGACATTAAAATAATTTACTCTAACATTTCAAGAAAAAAATATCTCTAACATTTAAGGATCATTTGTTTCTAACATTAAATGGGCATTTGACTCTACCAATTCTTAACATTTTGTTTTGATATTTAAGGAGCACTTTCCACTAACATTTTAAAAAACGTCTAATCCTAACATTTAACAAAAAAAAAAACACTGGATTTTTATTCTAAATCGAAATTTGAAAACATTTTGCAGAAAAGAACGAGCTCGCGTCTTGGGTATGAACGGAAACTTATCGGATCTTACACCAGAGACAATTGACACTAAACAAAACTCAGATTCCTCAACCGATATCTGCTCAAGTCCAGATTTCCTAGAGACTGATAAAGACCTTTCAACTGAAATTGAAAAAGAGGTAAAATATGACACTGTAAATAACCGTTTACCGATTCCCTTATCTAATTTCATAAAACTGCGTATTTAATCTCAAGTGCTGTGAGGTAACATTTTTACTATAAAATAAGTTACACTGTGAGTGGAAAAATGAATCTTACGCTACGTTAGCTGAATGGGTGAAATGTCACTTTGGCGAATAGTGTGATAAATGCTATGTGCCGCAATAATTTTATTTCTCGATAATACGTAATTGAGGTGATACCGGATTCAATGTATTTTATCTCACTTTTCATGTTTTATTAACAAAAGAATGCGCGTCATCTGGGATTTTGAAACTTATCAAAATGGTCTGATCATCATTTTCGTACGTTTGTGTTTTTGAAATCTTATACAAAAAATTTACAGTTCCGGATAAATAAATGGTACATTTTGATTATTTATTTTCCGATACTCACGATTCAGTAAAAGTTACAGAAGGTTTCCCTAAGCCTTATACCAGCAGAGTCTTAGATGGATAAAAAAATGTCTATGGCTTCCACAAAATGTAAAAGAAGTTTTTTATGTTAAATAAAAATTATAACTGTGTAAAATTTCGCTGTATTCCTGCCCATACGAAGAGCTGTGGACTACTCAAGGAACAATAAAACATAATTTTGGTACTTTGCGTTCTAAAATCTAGCCCTATAAATTGTAAACCATATTAAACTTTTCATAACTCATGTATCCATTACGTAGTATCGATATGCACTTAGACAGTAATTTCTTGAAAAATATCCTAACATTGAATCCTTCTCAGTATTGCTTTGTTTACTGATTAATTTAATTCTAGTGAATTTATCTATGTTTTTGGTATCATTCTATTGCTCATTTTACATCAAAATACAAAGAAAATTCCTTCAATCGTATGTTAAATTCAAATGCGTTTCTCTAGTTTTTGTTTACATAATTAATATGATATTGGGAAATGATCATCATCTTTTTTTCAGTATTTGCTTTTTTACAATTTATACGGATCATCTGATTAGTTAAAATTGTACATGATAAAATAATGCTTCTGCTATATTAACTCAACGAGAGAAGCATTTTCTACGATTAACACGAATTTTACATAGATTACCTTTCTTTTAAAAAACGGTTTTATCGTGTCACTTTTTTACAAATATATTTTTTAATATTTGATGTCACTAAAATAAAAATTCGATTAAATGCTTTAT
Source organism: Hylyphantes graminicola (assembly GCA_023701765.1). NCBI lineage: Eukaryota > Metazoa > Arthropoda > Arachnida > Araneae > Linyphiidae > Hylyphantes > Hylyphantes graminicola. Next base: position 11,919,086 of record CM043123.1, read on the forward strand.
GTTACTTTTAATGGAAATAAGAAGTTAAACATTTAAAAAATCATTTATAATTGGCCTTAAATGATATGCAATACTTTGATATTCAGGTACTATATTTAGTATATAAATGTCAAAAAATCATAATATTTAATTTAAATTTCAAAGTTTTAAAAATTTAGTATTTCTTTTATCTTTCACTAAAAATATTCAAGTTTATCGATTCATTTCACGACAGTTCATGGATAAAAATAAATAAATAAAATAGCAGTTTTAACAATAATTCTTTTATCTTTTTAAATGTTCTAGAAGCAAACTATCTTAAATATTTAATGAAGCTCCTTATAGTCTACAAAGTACTATAATTAACTTGAACTTCAAAAAATTATTCAAATTATTATTATAAAAAATAACTTGTAATAAGTTTATAGCCTATTATTTGATTGTTCCGTATATCATGAAATTGAAGCCTCCCAATTAATGCTCTGGACTGGTAATTTTTAATAGTAGCCAGTGGCTACTAGAATGAAAAAAAATGGTAGCCACATTTGGATTTTTAGTAGCCAGTTTCAAATTTATTATATACAACAAAAATAAACCGCGATTTTTCACAAAACACAATTTAATTATAAAGACATTTTTGATGTGAAAAGATTGACAGTAAAAAAAAGGATAATACCAAATATGTAAGCATTATGTGATTGGCCATTATTAAAAGGAGAAAATTAATTTATGTACTTATATACTATATTAGTTTCGTAGAATTTGATTCGCAACGATTGTTCATGAAATTTTCTCATCATAATTGTTTAAAGGAATAGTTAAGATCTTAATCAGCTGTAAATCAATCACTTTTAAATTGCCGCAATCGTAAAGCAAGATTTACAAATCAAATTTGCATTTATGATTTTCGTCGCCCAGCTCCATTTACTTCACACGGAGGCCAACTTAGTGATGTCACACAAAACGTCGGCCAATGATGAGGGAAAAATTTCACAGATAAGCAACAACTGTCATCAAGTCTTTCCTGCTGACAGAATCGAATCTGAGCGTTTTATTATTATTATTTTAGAAATGCAGCTCCAGTATTAATTATTTGTTGAACAAAAATTAAAAATTATGATCGCCTCTTTTGGCGACTGGGGTTCGATTTTTAGGTAGCCACTTTTGATGTAATAGTCTCCAGTTGGCGACTGGCGACCGCTAATCTAGAGCTTTACTCCCAATGTGACACTGGTATGAGTTTTAAAGATGAGACTTTTGCAGATTTAACTTGCAAACTCATATTAAAATTGTCGTGTGCAAGTTACACCTTATCCGCGTACATTACTTGGAATATGAATTTTAATTTTTTAATAACTTTTAAATACATTCAGAAGATCAAGCGTTTTCAAATTAATTGAAGTTTTAAAAAAGTCATTAAAATTAATTAAATTAGCAAATATTCTAAAAAGAGGCTATAAAAATTTAAAGAATATGTCTGTAACAGAAACATTTTTTTATGTACTAAAATAAACGGAAAATAGTTTAAATCATAATTCATACCATATTTATCAGATTACAAACCGTCTCATTGCCTTAACTCAAATTTGATTTGCCTAATTAACAAACTTTATTATGCATTTCTTTTTTGAGCTTTTACAATCAAATTTTACTTGCATTTTAATTATACTCTCTTCAAGTTGCGTAACTTCGGCAAAAACGAAAGGGTTTTAATGAAAGGTTTCTGACTATTTGTGCTTTAAGAAGTTCTAATTTGGATATTTTTGATCAACTAATTTCATGATTTTTCTACATGTAAAGTTAACTTTTTAAGCGTATTTTTAAATCTATTTTTACTTCTATTTTTATTTATTTACTCATTTATTTATTTTTTAGGAAAATCCGGGGTTTCATGCCAGAAGAAGAAGTAGTTTAATTGAAGAGTGGGAGCGGCGGATTCAGAAAACTGAAGTTCAAGTTTAGAAGTGTAACCACTCGTGTGACAACTAAAAAAAAACTCATGGCCTAATATCAAAAACGGCCGAACTATTTTACTTATTTCCGATAACTTTAAAAAAAAAGAGCTGCATGATTTTTTGGATTAACTTTATGGAAATAAATGAGGGACTTTTCATAAGTTACTGGATTTAAACGTGGTGGTACTCTGTTTTGTGGGTTACTTGGTAATATGATTGCCTTTCAAATTTGAGTAATACTGAAAATTTAGCGAATGTGCATAAATTGAATTGCAATGCAGTGAATTAAAATGCAGTTGAAAATAAAGAGAACTGTACATGGGAACAAAATGAAACTTAATCGAAAATACAATGAAATGTGGTTGAGAATGAAACGATTAATATACAACTAAATGAAAACAAAAATGAAATGTTATGCATTATAAAATGCAGTGGATGTGCTTTGAAATGTAATAATGATAATGATAATGTATAATGATAATTTAGTGAAAATAAAATTGAAACATTAAAAAGGGGCAAAACTGTGAAAATATAAATATTTACTTGAATATTTTTAATAAATATGCAAATCTCCTTATGTATATGAAAAATATAATGTTTGATAAACATATTGTAAACAATGTATTTTTTTATTTCAATAAAAATATTTTTAATGAACTCAGTTTTCTGTAATGTAATATATATAACACAACAATCACGTAGGGGGATAAACGGCATGATGGCCTTATCCTAAAAGGGCCTCCCAAAACAAGTTAGAGTAAATTTATGATAGTGGGTAATATGAAATTTTTTTAATTGTGCACAAAAATATTTTATATTACTTGAGCCGTTATAAATTACCTAGAATTCACTCTAAACTACAGTATTTTTTTAGGAAGGGTCCCCAAGCCTTGTGCCCCGCCCCAACTTGTCATGGTCCGATTGATGATCAATATTGATGGGAAAATAATTATGTATTTAATCTAGCCAATTACAATAAAAAGATAATGCTTACCTGCTATAAAGTGCTTAATACAAACTGTGTTAGGCATTCAATTAATCAATTGTCAAGTAATTGCAATTGAACTTTTAATTGCAAATAACTTTTTTAGTTGCTCTATGAAATAATTAAAAATAAAAATTAACTATATATAAAACAAAATGAGTTGGTTTGGTTTGGTTGGGTTGATTTGGTTGGTCGGTCGGGACGCCGGACGTCGGGACCCAAAAACAATGAACTAAATCATTCTCAATTATTTTATAAGACCTATAATATCACCCACATTAAATGACAAAATTATTAAATGTAGGTTTCCAGTTTAGGACTTAAACTCTTAAGGGGGGATCATAGTTAGCGACAGCAAAAATGACCAATTCTTAGTATTGATTTCAAAAGGCTCTAAATCATTTAAAAATTATGGTACAATAAAAAAAATTGTACCAAATTTTAAATTGTACTTTTATTATTATATTTACACCAAAGAATCTTATTTTTAAAAATTATTATTTTTGAAAAAAGGCATCTTTTGAAACATACAATTACGAATTTTCAAAAATACAAGTATTTTTTCGGTACACTTTTCTCCAAATCTATTAAATATTTCTTAATAATTTCTTTTGTGTGTTATAAAACCATTTTAGATCTAATTAAGTCACCTATTTTTTTTGCCTAAAAAATTTTTTAAATTTTATTTTAAAAACATTATATTCTACATTCATAAAAATTCTGATTTTCAACGCAGAAAAGTGTAAAATAATAATATATTTTTTTAAATTTGCAAGACTAAATTAGGTGACTTAAATAGATCTAAAATGGTTTTATAACACACAAAAGAAATTATTAAAAAATATTCAATAGATTTGGAGAAAAGTGTACCTAAGTGTTGAAAATTATAGTTTTGAGAAAAACGCGAAAAACAAATACAGTCGATCCTGTTAACACGAACTCGAAATAACCACCGAAACATTTCTTGTTAACCGAATTTCATGTAAATCGTCAGGAATTTTTTTTTACATTGAGCCAGTGAATAGTTTTCAAATATCAACACAAAAAAAAACATATTTTATAATGTAATACATAAATAATACAAGCATACAATTAGTAAATCAAAGGAGGCGTGGCACATTTGTTTAATTTTGTAATTTTAATTTTTTATAAGAAATAATTAACCGATCGATACAAAATTGGTCTTATTCGATAGATTGGGCTTCCATCTATCAGAAAATACTGGTTTCAAAAATTCGATTTTTTGGTTTTTGTTAACTATGATCCCCCCTTAAATTTAGTTTAATGTTTACTATTATGTAAAATTTGCGCTTATGTAAAAATTCGATGCTTAATATACATAAAAGTAGAAATAAAGATTATTTTCATTTTTTTTTGTAAAAGTATTTAATTCAGGAAAATGTGGCTTAGAAATTTAAAGTGGTTAGTGGAAAGAAGTAGTAAGTGACAAAACGGTGAAAACGCGATAATATGTTTCAAAGTTTTCAGATTTTAATAATAGAATATAAAGTCAGAAAACTACATTTAACATTTTATCGTGTTTCTCCAATTGCCCGCGCTTCTATTTTTGTTATTCATCCTTCCGTCTGCGGAAATTTACTGCACGTTACTTACTACGACAGTTTAAAATAATTTTTCATAACTTTTTTTACAAATGTGATGCCAAAGCACTTTTTCTGGTAATCTATATTTTAATCAATTTGGATAAGTTCAATGTTCAAAATTTTTTAAACCAAAAGTGACAAACTATAAAATGTTATATCGATATTATAAAAATAAGAAAATGCATTTTCCCCCTATTTTTGCCAAATGCGCTCTAAGCCCGGTTATACTTTATATATATCTTAATTCATTGGCCATTAATTATTCAAGTGAATTAGGATTAATTAATGACATTTTGTTTAATTCCTTTTATTTAAAACTACGAAGAACCATTTGCATTGCTCTCAATGAAAATATAAGCAGGCAAACGTCTGAAAAGTTTCTTTAAATGAATCACTTAGCACGTTCTCCCACTAAACAAAAGCCCAAATCATGAAAAAAATTTCATTGGAAGAAGATACTCAGCGCCCTTGGCACGTTCTCCTTTGAAAAAAGTGACGAAACGTGGTCACCTACCATCTTCATCCACGAAAAATATACTTAACTGAGTGTTTGTTTTAAAACAAATGAAATCTTGTTATGTTTAAAGGAGGGAATAACATGATCATCGACGCAAAAATCTCATTTTCCCCAAAAAAATGTCACTTAGCACCTTCTTTTACTAAGCTCTTCATGTATATTTTTCCATTGGACACAGCAGTGGGGCCTTTGGTTTAGAGACCCTCATGCATACTCCTTATCGAGTTGTTTCAGGTGACGAAATTTCTTCTAGCTTTCTCTGTGCTCCGATTGGCTTTCTGTTTTCACTTGACATGGATTGACCAATCGAGGCTCAAGGAAGAATTTGTTTTCACTAATATTTTTGTTGTTACTCACAACCTGAAAAATGGTTATATGATTTTTAATGCACTTATAAATTGATGTTAAAAATAATATCCTGCAAGTATTAATGAATAAAACGATTTAAAGAAAATTTAAATAACCACGTGCATTTTCTCCATTATAAATGTTCACTATCTTACCTTGTAGAAATGGCATCGGTATAAATGACTAGCAGACGTTGTTTTGTTTACAGTTTGCAATCAGTCAGCGGAAACGATTAAATTACGAAATTACCAAATATCAGTTCATTCGTTTAAAGTTTTTGTTTGCTGCTGGACTTAGGTGTTTGTTCTAGGAATTCCTTGCGTTTCTTAATTTTATTTTCTGGATGATTTTAAATATGAAACAGGAAACTTAAGAAAATCAAAAATGCGGAAGCCAGAATTGTTAGGCATTGATTGTGACTTTGAGGTGATCTATTTAGCAGTTGTAAACAACATCGATTTCTTTTTCTTTATTCGTGAAAAGTATTGGTATGCAGACAAATTTGTAGCCTCATTACGAGAATTGCTTTCGCATCTGCATTGGTATGAAGAAAAGTTGGTCGAACTTTATGAAGAAGCACATCGTTTTGATTTCTATGAAGTTCAAGGAAATGGATTCAGAAGCTTTTGTTTAATTTTTGAAAGATGCTTTTCGGATGTCTACAAATTTTGCAAGAACCTGAGCTCCGTGCGGAACTCGCTCTTCTTTAGAGCTGGTCATTATCTTAAAGAAACAGAAAGTCTTGTAAAAGTGCTCTCAGGTTTGAGACCTGGGTTGAACTTCCTTGCTAAGATGCTCTCTATGAACGTAGATAATCAACTCATCATGCCAGATAAAACTTTTACTGCTGAGGAATTGATCATTGAATGTGGTAGCATTAGTCAGTTGGGATTTTATGGCCGTTACCAAGGCTTTTACGTAAGAATTGAACTTTTGACTAAATATTCTATTTTCTTTTCAGGTTTTTTGTGGGTGCTTTATTAAATACGCAGAATATATTATGTGAGCGAAGTGGACATCAGTAGTCAATTAGACAGTCACTGTGATGGCTTCAGTGGTTGTCCAAGTTCTTGCAAACTTTTTGTTAAAATGTGAGGAAAAAGAATTTTAGTTTTGCCATCTTCATTTATTATTTTGCCTTTATTTTAAATGAAACCAAGCTGCGTACGATGTCACCCTTAACGGTTGGGTTGGGTGCCTATTCAGGTGTTGGCTTGTCGCTTGGTTCTTGGACTGTGGTTCTACAATACGACGCCTGTCGCTAATAGCCCTCGTGTAGCTCTAGTGCGACGATAATTCAAAAATAACCTAACCTTAAATGAAACCAAAGATCCAAGCAAAACAATTCAGATAAAACAAAATCTAAATTTAACAGGAAAAGGTTTTAATTCTACTTCTAAACATGATGATGGGTTAATAATAAAAAATGATAAGATCTAATTGTAAAACAGAATAATGTATCAGTTACATTACAATACAACATGGATTTAATAATTGTTTTCCCTTCTTAAAATATCAATCTATATTGTGCAATTGTTTTAATTGTTCATTTTTATTTTAGTATTGTACATCAATGCAAAGAATTCTTCAAGGAGTTGGTGTTATTGTTGCAACTTTTAGTGATTTGTACCAAAGTTCTGGAGGACCTGTTTCAAAAGCAGCTTTAACAATAATGAATGGCTTAAAATACATACTCAATCCTGAACTTAGATCTGAACAAATTGTCCATGTTGCTCAGAATTCATCAGTAGAATTTCTAAAGGCATTTTGGAGCTTAAGCGAAACACAATTTATGAAGGTATATTTATTATAGATTTTAAATTTATGGTAGATTTAGGCTTAAACTTTATTCTTATTTTATGCATGATATTTCCATTTAAAACTGTATAAAATATATTAAAGGATCAATATTAGGGAAAGTGTCAATTTAAAAGCAGAATTTACAAATTTTAAAATTTTTGTATATAATAAGTAATAGTGTGTTTTAAATCCAAATTGAGTGTGAATGCAGGAAACAATTGAGTTTAAGAAAGTTATTTACCCTTCCCTATGGGGGAGGGTCTACAAGAATATGTGGGTGGAAAAAGGAGTATTGATACAAATTATTCTGTTGCTATGGCTTTTTTCCAATTGGTGAGACCTGGCTTTGTAGATGAATTCACTTAATTATTGTAGTTTGTAAGGATATAGTAGGCTTCATACATTTCAAGCTTCCTAATGATAGAAAGTTTAACCAAAATTGAGGCAGGTGAGAAATTGAAACGGTGATTAATCTCTTAGGAATGTATAGCAACTGAAATATTCAGACATTCCTGTTTCCAACCATATGTGTCATGTTCTTTAAGTCTGATTTTAAATGCTTCTCTTTAAATGCTTAGCTTCTTCTATATATGAAAGGCAGCATTGGCAAGTTATGTTGTAAATTCCCTTTGAGCATTAAGGAACTTGATTTTTACACAGCCCACATATTCTGAGAAACTATCATAGAAACAGAATAATTTAATTGGTTCCCTTTTCCCACTCACACATTCTTCAAACACCCCATATATCTACTTCTAGATGTGTTTTCTACTTAGCTATCTATATGTTTCTCTACGCTTTTTGTATTCCATCTGAGTTGTGTATCATTGTGATGAAGGGGAGTCTCTTTTGTTACCTTTGAAACATGCAAATTGATACATAATAAAGCAATTTATGCAAAGAATTAACCTTTTTTTCTTCATGAATCTTTTTTTTTTTTTTTTCAAAGTTTGATATTCTCAGAGCATGATGAGGTAAAATTTTGTATTTTTCAGCAACTTCCAGGATGGGTTTGTCCTAAATTAAAAATTAGAGAAGATGTATTTATTCCGTGTGAACCTATTACTCTGAAAAGTATACTTACCAAAGAAAATGTACTTGTACCAGCACCATCATCTCATATACCACCAGCACCAGTGAGATGCTTACTTCTATCTCGAGAACATCGTATGGGTCAAGTAAATAATATTCTGTATTATACTTTTATGGTAAATTTAATTCCAAGGCTTAAAAATTATTTTATTCATCCTCACAAGTCTTCAGTAAAATCTAAACATATTTTCAAACAAATAGCTAGTTAGAATAATTTTGTAAAATAAAATACTGTTTTATAAGAAGATTTTTTTTTTTGTTGGAAGACATATATTAATGAAAGTGGAGGTCTTCATCACAAGTAAGAAAATTGCATTCTTTTCATTTATTGTTCGGAGGTTTTTTTTTTTTAAATAATAGTCATTCTCTGTTAAGGGGACAAATTGCACTTTTTAAAATTGAAAAAAAAAATTCTCCAGTTAAATAAATTTTTAATGTTTAAGTTGCACACATTTATAAGGCCCTGGAAATAATTATAAGGTCACAAAAATTTATGAACATAAAAAGTATACAACTGAGTTAAACAAGAATCTTACTGTAAAAGCAAGGACATGGAGGGACAGTGTAAGGGCTGCATAAAATTTGCATATACATACCTAATTTTCAGTAAGTAAATTGTACTAATTTGATATTTTTAAGTGAATCGAGCAAGGTTTTGAGCCAATTTGAACTAATCAGCCCAAAAAATGCATTTATAATTTTATAATAAGTAGCAAATTATTCAGGACCTAGATTTGTCCCTTTTACAGAGAATGGCCCAATAGCTGATTCTGATACGCTCTGTTACGCAGATTGCATTTCTTACATGTTTAATATTGATTTCAGTATGCTTTTGCAATTTTATTTCAAAATTTTCAGACATTAAAGAATGGAAAAACAGATGCTTCTCATTTAAAACCTAAGTCAAGAAGCTTATTATTTCATTGTCATGGTGGAGGCTTCATTTCCCAAAACCCAGAATCCCATGAAGTAGGTGTTTCCTTTACCAACTTATTCAATAGTATTATAGAAATTAAGTTCTGTGTTTTTGAACATATAGTACTGTGAATACGGCAGCTGAAAAAATTTATTAAATGTGTGAGGAAATATGTTACTTCAAAATATTCTAGACTCATTTCTTTTATAAATTTAATTTATGTCTATAGATAAGGAAAGCTAAATTATTCAGGAATATTTATTTTTACCTTTGAAATACAATTACTGTTCTTATACTGATCTAGACAATCAAACATATCTTCAACTATTTTTTTTTTTAAACAAAAATATTATCAAACGTTAAAGTCTTCTTCTATAATATGTATCTACTTACAATATATAATTTATAATCTAACTTAAGGATTTATTTACATATATTTATCACATACTAGCAGTATGGTCCCGCCTTACTGGGAACCCGTTAACTTTGCATTGCTTCCTCTTAGAGGCATGCTTACTTGTGAAAATACACTCAAAATCAAAACAAAATTAAATTCGTGTTGGTGCATGCGCACTTAAAAAAGCAAACACTAATAGAGGATGAAGCAGCCTTAGGGCGAGCACATATCTCAACCAAACTCAATCAATCAAACTAATAGAGGATGGCGTCAAGCCCCCAGTCCATGTATTTTCAAGCCCTGTTATGGTCCCGCAATCCCATGTGGATGACGTTTTTTTTAAACTAATTATATTAATTAAAAATCACAATCAAATATGAAAAAACTAAGCCTCATTTGCACACGTAGGTATTAAAAGGAATCTATATTAAAAATTTCGAATTTTTTAGAGCAATCTAAGTAGGTCTTTTGCGATCCACAGACAGACTATTTCTTTTATTATTATAGATAAATGAAATATGATACATTGTGAATGTAGAACTACATTCTTTGAACATTATTAAAATTATCTTACTCAAAATGAAACGCCAAGAGATAAAGCAACCATCCACAATTAGGTAGTAACTTTAAAAATTTAAACTATCTAGGTACTAAGATGAGTTATTTAATTTAAATGATGCAGTAGTAAAACTGACAATATGTTCTTTTCTAATAATTGCTATTTTACAAGAGTTGTAAGCAAAAAAAAAAAAAAAAAAAACAGAACTACTCTTAAATCATATTCTTTCCCTTGCTCAAGTAGGTCATTATTCCAATTACATTTTAACATTATTCAATTTGGTGTAAAAAAAATCAGCTAGTTGGAAAACTTTTTGTAGGTTTCTTATTTTTTTCATATTTTTCATATTTTATTAGTTCATAGGACAAAATTAATCTGATTCAATTTAAAATTAGTGGTACAAATGTTAGCAATAGTAATTAAAAAAAGGGTTTAAAAAATTGCTTAGAAAAATATCAAACATTTGTCTATCAATTAAAACTAGTAATTTATTTAATTTTGTTTGGAAAAATTCGTATGTATGCTCACAAAAAATTAAAAAAATTTATACCTGCCAACCTGATATTTTTTTAAGATTTAGTAAATTTAGGCATGCTTATTTCTAGATCTTCATGTTTTATAATACTAAATAAAGTTGTAATTTAATAAAAATATTAATTCAGCTGATTTGTCTGCAGAGTTCAAACAAGTGGATTAATGATGCTTTAGCTTTTTTTTAATGATAAGAATGATATCAGAATTATTATATTTTTTTTTAGATATACCTTCGTCATTGGGCTCATGACCTAGATGTTCCAATTATATCAGTGGACTATTCTTTATCACCTTTAGCCCCTTTTCCCAGAGCTTTAGAAGAAGTCCTGTTAACTTATGCTTGGATTTTGAATAATCCAGAAAAATTAGGTCAGTTTTAAAATTATATAAGTGTTATAATTAGTTTCTGTAGAATACCAATAAAATATTAGTTTTTTGTTATTAACTCTCTTTGGAGGTTATTAATGGTAGGAAATTAATACCATTGGTAAGAAAATGTGACACACAAAAAATGTGCTTTCTTAAGTTTGTTTAATTAAACAAAATCTAAGATAAATGAAGACCCAATGCTGAAAAACTTATGAAAGACAATTTAAATTACATGAAAAACAAATTTTAAAAACTTAAATTTAACATTGTTAAATGTAAGGGGTTATGATGGTGTTAATTGCATTCACAAATGGGTCTTTAAGGGGTTAATTATTTAGAGTTGTTAATAAAATTTATTTATAAAAAAAAGTACTAAAACTTTTTTTTCCTAAACATATATATTTCATACATTTATGTAAAATTGAGCTTAAATTTAACTAAATATTGTGTATTTCCATGATCTCACAAAGATAGGAATACAGTAGTTATTAAGATTTAATTTTCATTGCATTATATTTTATGTCGTCCTGTTTTACCAATTGTATTTCAATTTTTTGATTAAAAATATATTTCCCCCTTCATCGACTTTTGTTCATACTCTGTGTATTTTTTGCATTGGTTTTTATAAAATAAAAATAAAACATTCATTTTATTATAGGCTGGACCGGAGAAATTATATGTGTTGCTGGTGATAGTGCAGGAGGAAACATCCTAATGGGAATTATTATGAAAGCGATTGCTTTGAATATTCGTCTGCCAGATGCTGTAATGTGTGCTTATACTCCATTAATACTCGATATAGTACCCTCTCCTTCAAGATTACTCTGTTGGATTGACCCACTTTTGCCCCTCGGATTTATGATAAGTTGTTTAGATTGTAGGTATATATAGTTAAAATTAAAAGCTTTAACAATAAGTGAATAAATCTCAATATTTTTATTTTACTTATCTTATTCTGGGTTTGGGGACAAAATATCGCGGCCGAAATATCGCGGTCCAAAATATCGCGGCCAAAATATCGCCGGCCAAAATATCGTGCGCCCAAAATATCGCGGGCCAAAATATCGCGTGCCCATAATATCGCGTGGCCAAAATATCGCGTGCCAAAATATCGCGTAAAGTAAATATGGAGTGTATTTAATGGATTTTTAGGTGTTTGGCAGTGGGAAGGAGTTCGATGGTAAAATGATATTGCACTACTTACTTATTCAATAATTTGTGATGAAGTTCTGTTTTACGTAATGGATCCTGAATTTTTATTAAAATGTATTTTACGACATGTATTTTTATCCCTTTTTAATTATGACAATGTAATCACGAGTTAAGTTCAATGGGTTAAGGTTTTTTATTTGAACTTGATTTTTATTAATACCATTCAATTTTTTTTAAAGAATTCAGTTGGGGGTAATTGTAGTTTAAAAAGTGTCTGAATTTTAAAAATTAGTAATTATTTAACGAAAATGTAGGCGATGTTTGAAGCGTTACCTTTCTGTACTGCTCTTTAAAAAGAGACTCGTTTTTAATAGGAGGATTAGTTTAGGGTTATTTCGAATGTGATTTTGGGAATGTGAGGAAGTTGAAATAGTACAAACATTATAATTTTTTTTAAATATATATTAATTTTTTAGTGCATTCATATAAAATTATGTAGCAACTGAATAATTTGCTTACTTTAGTGAACACTTACAGAACAAAAAATAAGTTGATTATAATCAATTGCAGCCGAACTCGTTTATAGCGAGTCCAGATTTTACGAGTACCAGGATTTATCGAGGGAAGCAAGATTATTAGTTTGGTCCAGGGGCCCGGATGGCCGAGTGGTTAGCATCGCAGGCCAGCAGTCTGCGTGCTGTAACGGGTGCGGGTTCGATTCCCACCTTCGTCCTGGGTGTACTTCCTTTCTCTATGACCTTAAAAACTCTTTCTGTGTCTGTCTTACTTGACGAAGGCTTAATAAGCGGGTTTCTGATCAAGCACACAAGCCGGAATATATATGTTCCCTACCCATAGGTTATGACTTTCTTGGTGAGGGGCAAGATCGCCAAGCACTGCGACTTTAAGTTACCCATAGATTGGTCCAATGTTAAGTCAGTGGAAGGGAAATTGCCTGATAAGAGCAAACCTCGGATTTAACGAGGAATGAATAAGAAGAATGGTTAAATATGACGAATCCTCCCCAAATGACGAATCCTCCCCTTGTCATAGTATCCTGTACTGAGAGGAGGAAACTGGGTAAACAACCCGGCTGATCCGCAATTTCGCGTACTCTGATTGACTGCTCCTTTCTACCCAGATATTCGTGCGCCCTGTTACGTCAAAATTGAAGGAAAAAAATAATTAAAATAACACTCTAACTGAAGCTTAACTAATAAAAATAATAAATTTATGTCTTAAAATAACAAATAAATTTGTTTATTGAATGTGAAATACCTATTTGTATTCGATTCTCGCACTCAAAATTGAGAACTATTTACCCTTTTTCTCGTAGAACATTTGTATACTGCAAACTTAAGGTCGGTTTTGGTTTTGAAATATAGTCGTCGAGACATTAGTCTTCTCCACTGGAAAAAAACTACCTAATAGCGCCTGTCTGGCTATCAGTTAAGCTAACATAATAAAAAAAAATAGAATAATACAAAAAAAATGTAACCAAAATCTTATTCCTCGCCATAATTGCCACTGGTTTAAAAATAAATCTGAGGGAGGGTGAGAATAGCTTTTGTTATTTCTCTTCTTCAACATTGCGTAATATCGTGACCTTTACTGATTTGTGAGTGCACAATATAGCAACTTATAAAAAATCAAAAAGAAAAAAATGGAGCCACGCGTCATTCTATCAGAATTTACCCCCATGCGAAGTAGATTTTTCCTATGTAATTGTAACTTTGGTTTTCTTCTTTTTATTGTTAACAAAATAAGATTTGACTTGTAGGCCCGGGCAGCCGAAAAATGTCCAACGAATACCCCGGCCCCGTGTAGAGGGAGTGCATGTTAAATATTCTCCACAGTTGTAACGTTGCGTACGATGTCACGATTAACGCGTGCGTTGTGTGCCTACTCAGGTGTCGGATCGTTACTTAACTGTGAAAAAATAATAAGAACAAAGAAAAATAAAACACTAACATTTCTCACTTGTCGAAAAAATAGCCAAGAAAACTATGTCTGGGAATCCGGGATGGGGGAAGGAAAAACAGTAAAAACACCTTTCAGACGCCAAACAAAAAGAAAAGCACAAATAAATTCGTTATTTGAAATATAGCCGTCAAGTGTAAAAAAAAAAGTTTTAGGTAAAATAAAGATAACGATCCGTTATTTTTTATAGATTCGATTGGCGATCGCTTTCTGTTCTCTTTATTAGTTTAAAGTCAGGCCTAAGTACACGTGTTCAACGTATTTTCCTATGTTATTTTCACAAAGAAAGTAGAAAGAGCAGAAAAAATGTGCATTGTTTGCTATTTTCAAGTCTTTTTCACCATCATTAGGTGATTCAGCTGCTAGTAGGACTGAACTATTCAAGTTTAGTTAGAGTTGGACTTCGATTTGTTATGTTTTGAAGATTCCCGAGTATCAAACGTCCAAACAAAAAGTTTCGGTTGCTAAACAAAAAAAAGGCGTATTTCGGGTCGGGTGGCTTCTTCTTTGGTGATTCCATTTACGGCATAAATATTTCGTCAAACGTTCAAATCAAAATCAAATAGTCTCTCATATCGTTATAAAAAAAAACCCCACCAATTTGAAGTAAAAGGTTAGGTTAGGTTTGAATTATCGTCGCACTAGAGCTACACGAGGGCTATTGGCGACGGGCGTCGTATTATAGAACCACAGTCAGGTGACGAGCCAACGCAACCGTTAAGGGCGACATCGTACGCAGCGTTGGGACTTTGAAGGATATTTAACGTGCACTCCTTTACACGGGGTATTATTCGTCGGACATTTTTAGCTGCATGGGCCGTTTATAGGTCGGCAGCTATTTTGGCGATGCCCGGACCCGAACCTGGGACCTTCCGCATGCTAAGCGAGTGCTTAACCGACTAGGCTCCCCAGCCCCTGAAGTTAAAGGCACCCTACACCAAAACCGACCTTAAGTTTGCAGTATACAAATGTTCTACGAGAAAAAGGGTAAATAGTTCTCATTTTCGAGTGCGAGAATCGAATACAAAAAGGTATTTCACATTCAATAAACAAATTTATTTGTTATTTTCAGGACATAAAATTTATTATTTTTATTAGTTTACTTCAGTAAGAGTGTTATTTTAATTATTTTTTTCCTTCGATTTTGACGTAACAGGGCGCACGAATATCAGGGTCAAATTATCAACCAATCGGAGCAGGCGAAGCTTCGGCGCCAGCCGCGTTGTTTACGCAAATTCCTCCGCGTAGTACATTTCTCTGCTGCAAACTTAAGGTCGGTTTTGGTATAGCAACAGTTAGAGTGTTATTTTAATTATTTTTTTCCTTCGATTTTGACTTAACAGGGCGTTCGAATATCAGGATCGAAGGAGCAGCCAATAGGAGCAGGCCAAATTTCGGCGCCAGCAGGGTTGTTTACACAGATTCCTCCGCCTGTACCAAAACCGACCTTAAGTTTGCAGTATACAAATGATTATTTTTATTAGTTTAGCTTCAGTTAGAGTGTTATTTTAATAATTTTTTTCCTTCGATTTTAACGTAACAGGGCTCACGAATATCAGGGTCAAATTATCAACCAATCGGAGCAGGCGAAGCTTCGGCGCCAGCCGCGTTGTTTACGCAAATTTCTCCGCGTAGTACATTTCTCTGCTGCAAACTTAAGCTCGGTTTTGGCGTAATACTCCTTGACACGTATTTCATTAGTTGTTCCCACATTTAAAAAAATCAATCGACATTATATGTATTTGAACAAAATACATGAAGTACGTCTTTTCACCAAGTATCAAAATTGAAAACAAGAAAGTTTAAATCCAGTTATGTGATATCGTAGGCGCCCCATTGCTAGTGGCGCTTGGTTTGTCGAAAAGCGGTATGTAAAATTAAAGGCGCCCTAATACTCTTTTACGCACGTTTTTTTTAGATCCCTCATTCAAAAACAAAAATTTCCGGATGATACGTCAGATGTACTATTCTGCACCAAGTATCAAAACTTTAAACAAGAAAATCTAAAAAGCGTTTTTTGTGATATTGTACGGTCGTAGGCGCCCTAATACTGATCGTTAGCGCTGTTCTTTTTACATCCTTTATATAATCATATATTGGAGCGCCTCGATATCATATAAGGCGCTGTATCTTTCTTGTTTACAACAACTTCAAAACTGGTTCAAAAGCCAACTGGTTCAAAAAGCCATATGGAGCTTCAATGAAAAGAAAGGCTTCTTATTTAAATCAGTTTTTAATACTTGTCAAAATGTCCAATTTGAAATGTATTGTTAAAATTGATTGTATCGGGTGTGTTAAGGCGTAAAGCCATGGGAGTTATCTTGGTTCTGTTTCGTCTAACCACCTCCTAATCGGATAATGTAAGTATATTACACAAATAAATAATTCCATGCTGTATATGAAATTGTAATCATTAATTTAACCGTCTAGTCAGCTCCCAGTATAGAAGTGAAGGCGCCTTGTTAAGTATCGGCTTAGCTATTAGTAGTACCAAGACATTACAAAATGGCCCCCTATGCACCATACGAAAGTGCGAACAACCTACGAGAAGACGAATCTGGAGTTCAAAAACTGAGTCAGATTTTTTTTTTTTTTTTTGTGGAAAAGGGCGCACCGGCCCGCCGGCCGACGGGCCAGTCCGGACCTGCCGGGAATCGAACCCGAGCCCAGCAGCTCCAAGGGCTAGTACACTAACTACTACGCCGGCGGGCCGGCAAGGTTCTAATAGGTAAAACCGAACTTCAGCACAATTTACTAGATAAGTAATACCATTTTAACCTTAGAACTAAAAATCAAGTTCAAATATAAAACCTTAACCCATTAAACCCACCTCGTGACTAAATTGTCCTAACAAAAAAATGCATGACTTAAAATACATTTTTATAAAAATCCGGGCTCTAATAGGTAAAACCGAACTTCATCACAATGTACTAGATAAGTAATACCATTTTACCATCGAACTCCCTCTCACTGCCAAACACCATACAATCCACTAAATCCACTTCATTTTTACTTTACGGCGATATTTTGTCCACGCGATATTTTGGCCCGCGATATTTTGGCTCGCGATATTTTGGCCCGCGATATTTTGGGCCCGCGATATTTTGGGCGCACGATATTTCGGCCGGCGATATTTTGGCCGCGACATTTTGGCCCGCGATATTTCGGCCGCGATATTTTGTCCCATTACCCTTATTCTGATACCCATCTATTTTCAGTGTGACAAAATTAGATTTCTGTGTTCTGTATCATTTGTTTCTTTTGTTGCATTCATGGTCTTTATGCATGATACATTTGATATTGCATGCTTTGATTTTAATTCAGATAACGATTTTTGTATTTTTACTTATGCATTCTATTATGACATGAATTCAGAAATCTATAGTATTTTTAAAACTTTTGTATTTCCAATCTATAAGATTTTAGTTAAGTGTGGGTTTTTAAGACCTGGTAGCCAAGTGGTATTGCTTCATGCTATTATGCCAAAGCTGAAAGGGCATAGCACACAGCCGGACTTAGCCTTCTATGGGCTGCGGCGCTTCTGAATTCATCATTTAATGCTATTAAAATATCCTTTTTTAATTTCTCAAAAGTATTGTATCAATTAAGTCCAGGGTTTTAAAATATCCAGGTAAATACCCAATTTAATAAGGGTAAGTACCTGGTTATTTTAAGTTCCTCAAACTTTTGACAACTTTTGAATTGTTTAAAATGCTTTATAATAAGGCAAAAATTGGGAAAATATTCAACAGAAAGTAATTAAATAAAACTTTAACAAAAAAATATTTTTATCTGATACAATAGTGAAGATTATTTTAAAATATACGATTATTATCTTTTATTATTATATTATATTATTATCTATATATTATTTAATTACCTATTATTTATTATGCCTACCCCCACTATGGCAAGGATAAACCAAATTTGTAAATACCCTACCCACTAGGTATTTACTCAACTCATATCACTGAGAAATCATATTATTTTGAACTACCACAACTGTAGGTACCGTTTATAAAAAAGGAATATGAACTAATTATTTTAGTTTTTAATATTCTTGTAATAAGCATTATCTTTTTCTTTCTTAATGTTTGGTAATTTATATCTGTTTATTTTTTCTTAGCCTATGCTGGAGCTATGCAAACAGATACTGATGAATATGATGACAACCCTGACTATGTTTCATCAGGACAAAAGTCAAGAAAAGTCTCTTCAATTTCTCAAATATTTGATTCTAGTATAAATTTCTTAAAGCAATATCAGTGGACAGAAGTTGAAGGGAATGAACCTGAAGATACCATTGATAGTGCCTTTTATGGCTCTCAAAAGTCTCTTGCTTTAGATTCAAATAACTATGTCCATAGTTTTTTGAATGAATACAATAAGGAAATTGAATCCTCTTACACAATTGAAAATATTAATTGTAATAAAGAGCATACAATATTTAGTTTTCCTCATGACATACTTTATGATGTTAAAGCAAAATGCAAAAAGATTGCAAATTTTGGATTAGCTAAAATTTCAGAAACTTTTATAACTTCGTCTTTCTATCAAAAAGTTCTAGCTCCCTTTGTTCCTGACATAGGACTACCTCAAACAGAAAAAAATCAACTAACTTGTCCTTCTAAATCAACAATACTTCAAAAAATAAAGAATCTTAAAATTGTGTCAAAGAATCCACTGATGTCGCCACTGCTTGCATCGGATGATGTTTTAAAACAAATGCCACCTGTTTATTTTGTGGTAAGTGTTTTAGTCTAAATAGTTACTAATATCCCTATAAAATAATCAGTTATTTCAAGTTATACTTACATTATTTAATTGATTAAATAATAATTCTTAAATTTTGGTTTTAATCGTTATTATATCTAACATTTGCTGTTGTTTTTTTTTAGTCACTCAATTTTGATCCATGTCTTGATGATTCTATTGCATTTGCAAAGCGACTGAGGTCTTTAAATCGACATGTTATCTTGGATGTTTTAGATGGCCTTCCTCATGGATTTTTAAATTTTTTACCATTTAGTCAAGAAGCTCACAATGGCTCAAATCATTGTGTTCGCAGGTTGAAAGAAGTTATGAAACTTTAAAGTTGTTACTAAAATATTTAGTTTATTTCATTGTTGTTATATATGTTATAAGTATTAACCTTGAGCTTTCCTATGTATTTTATAAATTAAAACTTTTTTGTACTTATTTTTGCATTATGTTTATATATTGGGTTTCAATAATGAGTAAAAGTGTGTCATAAAATTGAGCTTACTGTAAAAATAACTAGTCTCTGCATTTTGTTATTTATAAATAATAGATTTGATGTAATTACTTAGTTTGTAATAGTAAAGTCAATGTTTTATGAATACAGTGGTTGTTCAGTGAAGAATAACGTATATATATATACTGAAAGTGATAATTTCAAGAACAGTTTGTGTACAGATTCTAGCATGTTTAAAGGACATTATGCTGGAGCTCTGACAAAGCAAATGACATTAAGCAATTAGTGTAAATTGTTGCCTAAATGAACATTGATACAATTTTAGTATGGTTTATGCCCTTTATGCATCTATGGGGTTCTGGCTATATGAGTTAGTGTTTTTAGATAAATAAAAGTGTAACACCAGAAAATAGTTAACAATATTTGTTAAAGTATTTAATGCTTAGTTTACTCAAGTATCAATCACGCAGCTAAGTACAAAATGTAGGCATTTAGAATGTGAATTACATTGTAAAGAAATACTAAATTCTATTGATAGAAAGTAAAATATATATATACACATCCACTCAGAAAAAAAAGATGCAACAATAATTGCTAATTTTTACCATTTTTGCATTTTTCAATATGGCATGCCTTTAAATAGGGTAAATTGTAACAGTACATGCAAACTAGAAAAAGGAAACCAGAGAATAATTATTATACAATTATAATAGGTTTTAACATTTGTAAAAGAAAATGTAGATAAAAATTCAATGAAAAAACAAGTAAAATATTAAGCTCAATTGTATTACAAGCACCACTAAAGAGATACTGGATGAGTAGTAACATCACTGATATAAAAACAAACAAATACAAATACAAAAATTGTCGACCAACAACAGGCCAGAGGCCCAGCAAGGTTGGTCCAAAAAAGATCTAGTTCCTTACCAGTTTCCAATAGTTATCAAGATTCTTCTTAAAATCTTCCACTCTCTTCGAATACACAACATGTGAAGTTGCCTTTTTATACACTAACCAGGAGTAAAATTCGTTTCCGCGTAGGGATGCACAGCAGCGAACACAAGTGCCGATAGTAAATTTTTAATGCTTCTAAATGTTAAATTAAAAATACAAGAAAAAGCCTGCAGAACCACAAAATAATACTTATCAGGCAAAGGAAACCATCAAAATATTATTAGAGTTTTTGAAATACAATAGAAAGCCCGCGAAATCGGCTAACTTATCTGCCAAGTCCTGAAATCCACAATTTTTCATACGTTAAATTCTGAAATTACTGGCTATTATGTTATAATCACTGCAAAAAATATAAATTGAAGAAATAAAATTAAGGAGCTGTAATTAATACTAATTTCTTGCAAAATAATGTAATTTTTCTTTAAAAAAAAACTTGATAAAATGGTTTTTTTTTATTTTGTTCCCATTCATAGTTAATTTTAAGTCTAGTATAAGTATTTAATGCAAATAAAAACTAACTTTTTTTTGGGGGGGGGGGTATATTAAAGTTATAAAATCTTTGATGTGAGATGAGATGTAACAAAATATGTGCGAATATAAAAACCTACAATTTGATTTTTTAAAAGTTATTTTGCTCAGGTAAAAATACAATAAATAACCACTTTTTAATTTATGGTTTAAGTGCAGAATACATATCAGTTGTCAAAGTTAGTGGTTGTTTTTAAGCTTACCGAAATTTAAAGATATTTACTTCATATTCCAAAATCAGAAGCATATATGTATACAAATAAAGTACAAAAACTCATAAGAAATTAACAAATAAGTATTTCAAGCTATGTATACAACAATCATTTTAAACAAATATTCGTAAAAAAAATTAAATAACAAACGCTGTTTACTGCTTATCATTTTTTGTGCGATATTAATCAATAAATCTATTTGAAGAAAGTTTAAACAACAAATCACTCCATACGAGAGTTAATGCTTTTATGGTGAGGGGCGGGTCGTAGATGGGCAATTCTACCATAATTTTTAATTTTATGTCCCTTGGGCATAACTTTTAAAAAAATTAATATTTCTTTACCATTTTTTCTTATTATACTAAAAGACTGGTCCTTTTATAATTGCAAAACGTAATTTTAAAGCAAAGAAACTCCAAAAAAATTTTAGAACACAAAACAATGCAGAAAAGTCCTTACCATCGTGTGTCCCGAATGTCAAATTTTAAGTTTAGGGCCCAATCTAATACTTTTTTTAGCTAAAAATTACATTCATTTGGATTTTAAATTGAACTACTACTGTAGCTTAACGATTTCCTTCCATAGAATTTTGGCTTTTAACATTTAGAATGCGTTTTTCTCGTCTCCTAACTTTGTCCCTGGGTTTTGGTACATTCACTGACCTCATTCCAAAAGTGGTGAAGAGAGGCACTGGATTGAGCTACAGTGATTCTTCAACCATGAAAACTGTATTGCAAAAAACTCACTTTTCAGTTAGTAGCCACATATTATTGCTAAAATTCACCAATAAGCACAAAATTTAAAAAAACTTAGTGAAATTGCCTGCGAGGCTTTATTGCTTTCCTTACAGTCTCCCAGGTTTAAGGTTAATTTTTGCTTGATAATTGAAATTTTTTGCTATAAATATGTTTAAGTGGAGTACAAGAAGTAAAAAAATCCCTTTTTATTAAAATGGAGTTAATTTCAACACAAGAAAGACCGGAAAACAGCGTGAATGTCCTTTCCTTCCGTTCCTGACCTTCCGATCCTTACCGTCGTTAGGATCTAGGGATGGAAAATCGAAACCAGTTTTAAGACTAACCGGTTTTTTAGAATTTCGGTTTCATTGATAAACAGTTAGTTTCGTGAGGCCGGTTTAGACCGGTTTCTTTAGAATCGGTGTTTTTAAAAAACTGCCGTCCCTTATTATAATTTTTTTTGTTTTTTACAAATAAGCTTTGCTAAACTTTTTTTTGTAATTCTAGAACCCTTATAAACCTTTTGATAAACATTTAAAGTGATTTTGAAAAAATAAATTTTACAAGTTTTTAATACCTGAAATTAAAAATTATGGTAGAACTGCCCAGATACATGAAGTGTTGTGATTCCCCCCCTCCCTCCTGGTGATATATTTTGAGTATGATACCCTGAAAATTTCAAAACATAATTAGTATTGAATTATTATTGAAAACATAATTATTAATTATTTGACGCGGCTCCTCTTCCCTCCCACTTGAGATTTGGTGATATATTTACTTATTTAAACTTTTGTTCAATCGATGCCAAATTGTGTATAAATAGGTTTCTTTCTATACATCTCCTTCTTGAATTTTGCAGAGACATAACATAGAGTGGACTGCGCATTGGCAAACCTAAAGTGTCCTAAACATCTAACTTACACAGTCACATGACTGTGTCGCGTTTGCAGGGCCGGATTAAGCAGTGTAGGGGCCTGTAGGCAGTTGATTTTGACGGGGCCCCCTTGACTACCCCCCCCCCCCCTCCTACCTAAGTTGTCCTTACGACTTTTAAAGAAATTCTACACATTTTTTTTCATTGTATATTAGAACTCACATAAATAAAATCAATAGAATCCAAATGTTTAAATTGTGCAACAGTAAGTTGTTAATTTGTTTTGCAACATATTTTTTATACTATTGTGCGTAAAAAATATTAATTAATTTATTAATACCAATAAATCTAAATTGCTAATTTATTATGATATATAGATTAACAATTATATTAAGTAGTAAAAATAAAATAATTCATTAGATATCAATAATTTAACTATAATGATTTAAAGCATCAACTTAAAAAAAAATATTATAGAACACTTAAACCATTTCTTCTAATTAAAGTTAAATGGGGATACTTCTCATGATGTCACGCTCTCCACCTAGCGATTTCATTGGTTATTTTGTTTTCTTTGTAAAAGTGTTAAAACTAACCCATTTATAGTTAGAAAACACAAATTGCACGTGTATTGGGAAAATGAAAAGCTACCTATTATAGATATAATAACGATATCTACCGATATATAATGCCGAAATAGATAATAATAACAAATATAAATCTAACATTATACCCCCCCCCCACAAGTAACATTACAAAATAAAAATTATAAACACATGAAGAAAATAATTAATAATAAATAAAATACAACAAATCATCATTACCTCTTACGTTTTGAAGACTTTCGTAATTAAAAGTGCTGAATTTTCTTTTGCAAAATAAAATAATTTTGGTTATTTAATTTGAATAATCAAACTGGCCCACGCGGCAGCCATGTTAAGATGTGTTCGAAAAGTTTTGTAGAAGGAAACAGTACTTTATTTATAAAATTGCTTTTTTTTAGAAGCTGCCATATAGAAGTCTATGGCTAAGAAGCCTTAAGAATTTTTTTAGACGTTGCATTTTGGTAATTCATATATTGTATACGTAGGATCCTTTTTTTTTTTTGGGAACTTCACTTTCTCTTCATTGATTTTTTTTTTATGTCAAACTCAAATTATCTTAATAAACACTTTTTAGTGGCCCATAAATAAGTATCAGTAGTTAAAATAATAAAAAACTTTTTAGCTCAATTTTACTAATTTAGTAATTTTTATATTAATTAAAAAAAATTATTTTTAATTATTATTTAATTAGTCATTTATTATGAAGACGAAATACGAATTTTAATAAGTACAATATTTTTTTTAAGACCTAAGAAAAGAATGATACAATTGAATTACGAGCTATTTATAAGTGCGTATTGAGAAAGATTGAGTTTTGCAATTTTCTTCGCTGAATAAAAATCGAGCTATAAAAAAAATTAATAGTTAAGGAATCATAAAAGTACCATCAAAGTTTTTTTTTTTAAAGCTACTAGCCATAGACTCCGATACAAACCCCGCAATTTCAGTACAGTTCTGTTCTACATAACTCTCTGAGCTGACCTCAACATAACGGGAGAAAGCAGTGAAGAAAGGAGCTCTTTCCCATGTCTCCGAAGTCCAGCTCCTCTAGCTAGAAAGTGTGCGGTGTGGGGGCCCAAGGATTCACTATCTAAATCTAAATGTTCTAACCCCCCACCCTTCTTGGATACGTTACTGGCCCATGTCATCCTTGCCCAAAGCACACCCCTACAGGGTTTTTCCTTATCTAAGATCATAAATTCCACAATCACAACACAACCCCAAATGTTGGTTGCAAGAAAAAAAATGAAAATTCCCTTCTGAAAGCTGCGAGTATACTTCTCTACACCACCAGTTCGGGGAAATATAGGAGGGGGTTATTTCGAGAGAATTGATCAGTGAGAGGGAGAGGAAGTGATCAGGGAGGAATTTTGATTTCTCGACTTTTTTTCTGACTATGTAATTGTATCCGACCATTTTTATTGCTTCAGATAACCACATGTTGTGAGGGGTGGGTGTGAGTCTGGGGCCCCTTTTAGGGTTTATATTGACGTGTTGTGTTTGTTTTTCCTATTCGAGCGATGAAAATTCCCAACTTAAAAAAATATCTTTTCGGGAGCAAAATCATAAATTCTGAGCGTCCCCCTTTTGACTTGGAAGTTGCGGGGCCCCTAAAATGTACGGGGCCTGTAGGCGAGTGCCTAAGTTGCCTAATTGGTAATCCGGCCCTGCGCGTTTGGCTCGCATCTATGGCGAGTTTACCATTTGGCGAGTTTTTCCACAACGACCTGAACACAGAGGCCGACAATCTAATGTTATGATAAAGAAGCTTAAAAGGAGCAAGGATGAATCACTGGTATTTTAAGATCCTCTTAATGGATATCAGATTATTTCTTTGATTTTTTGCGTCTATTTAAGATTACTTGAACAATTGAATGTGGACTCTTTATTAAAAATTAATTTAAAAGAACATTAGTAGGTTTATGTAGAGTGTTGCTGTAATATAAGTTTGTTATTGACATGGTGAATATTTTCTGCCGTCTCTATAACTTTCGTTCTAACGGTCCGATTTAAAAAAAAAAATCTTTTTTTTTTTGAAATATTGCTTCTTCCTTTATTTCACCTGGAATAAATAAACTTACTAAAACACATCAATATATTCCAAATTCAACAAATGTTCTACTTTTTAAATATAAATAACTCAAAAACTACGATTGCAAAAACAGGTTTCGTTTTGACCAAATTGTGAAAAAATTATTCTACTTCTAAGCTGTCAATGTTCAGACCGTTAATTTAATTGACTTGGGCCAAAATATTTTTTATAATTAGAGTTCTAACAACGTTGATTTAATCATGAATATGATTCTTCAGTATAAAAGAGCTTTTAAAATAAATTCCCTCGATAGAAATTATAGTTTAAGAAGAACACACAATTACTAAAAGTATGCAGAACTAAATAAAATTTACCCGTGAAAGTGTGACTAATCCTTTTTTATACCCCTCTTTACAATTAGGAATTCACAAAAGCATTTGGCATCTTGCACAAAACGTTACTGAATTAAGAGTACAACATTCACGATTGTTAACATGCTCAGAGATTAAAAGAATGTAATTAAATATTTATTATAAAAGCCAAAAGAGAAAAATACCAACAATGCTCAAAAAATCGTCTGCAAAAACATTAAAAAAAATTCAAGCTGGCGTGATTGGTAGAAACCCACGTGACTTGGACATTGATGGTAGTTTCCTCTTCGGTTTGCTAGCTGATATTCAGGTCTTGCGACAATTTGGTATAGTTCGTAACGAAACAGTAGCGTTAAGTTGCCATTTGTAGCAACCTTTCCCCTCTTGGCGATTTATGATGTTTAGGACATAATGCTAATCTGCAAGGGATGGCGGTTTTTTAGAAAAAACCGGTTTTCCATTTTCCATATGTTTTTCTCTAAAAAACTGGTTTTCGGTTCCGAAGGGCCTCATACAATAAAAAAACGGTTTTCAGTCAAAACCGGGACCACCGGTTTTTTGAAAACCGGTTTTGGTTTTCCATCCCTAAGCTGCTTTACTATGAATGCGCAGTCCACTCTATGTTATGTCTCTGGAATTTTGTAGTGCCTAGTCTGTGATACATTTATGATAGCGATTTGTGCTGAAAAACACCATTAATATTACTATTCATATTACAATTGCAGGATCAATAGTAACATTACATACATCCTTATAGGATGAATAGTAACATTGGAAATGCATGTTAAGTTACGGGATAATTATTTGATAAAGTGGGAAAATTGTTGGACGTGCTATGGGTAAGACAGGCAGCATCGGCGCAATTTGCTTAAATTTACTTGATATGGTTTATGTCATGCGGTGGTGCAGAACAGATTGAAAACTACTCTCCAATAATTACCCCGTGTCATCGTACAACAACAACGTTTGTTTCGAATCTGAATGTGATTAAGAATATACCGCTTCCTTCAAACCAAGGGGCTGGGGAGCCCAGTCGGTTAAGCACTCGCTTAGCATGCGTAAGGTCCCAGGTTCGGTTCCGGGCATTGATAAAATAACTGCCAACCAATAAACGGCCCATGCAGCCAATAATGTCCGACAAATAATACCCCGTGTAAGGGGGTGCACGTTTAATAGCCTTCAAAGTCCTTACGCTGCGTACGATGTCGCCCTTAACGGTTGCGTTGGGTGCCTATTCAGGTGTTGGCTCGTCACCTGAGTGTGGTTCTAAAATACGACGCCCGTCGCCAATAGCCCTCGTGCAGTGCGACGATAATTCAAACCTAACCAAATCCTTCAAACCAACCTACCTTCTTAAACCGCTTCTTTGAAGTAGTACGTCATGAAGTACAGCATAATTTGAGAATTTATGTAATGTGTATATAAAAGAATGCACAAGCCTATCCGCATGCGCAAATTGCAAATTTGTGGATGACGTCTTTGGAATTGTGGCCTATCAAAGGGCAAGTCGTTCCTTTTGATAAACGTTCGAGTTTGATGATTTACCTTTTCAGTTACGTGTCAGTTACTTATCGCTGATTTTTTAAACTTTGACTCTAACAGGATTTTCCTGCCATTGAATAACATTGTTATATGATTGTATCTGAAGTTAACTTTTTTTTAGGTAAAACACCCAACTAAAAGATTTTATGAACAGGAATATACTTTCAAACACGCATGCGCATAGTAAGGAAGTATAAGTTGGCACGTGCGTGCTCGAATCACAGAATGACCATTGAAAGACATACAGCCACTGAACTGAACTGAAACTCTGGAAGAATCATCCCATGATAAGCTGGTGAAGCTTTTTTTTGGGTCACTTGGCGACAGCTTTAGGGAGAATATGTGCCATATTTGGCATAACCTCGCCGATCAAAATGGACACTTGACTTGCCTTTTGCATTGGATGTCGCCAATTGCTCGCCAAGAATAGTACTCCAAGAAATTTAAGTTTTAAAGATTGTTGCCGCAATTCTATTTTTTTAAAAGTACATGTTTCCGAAACTTCATTATGTAAAAAACGTCCTAAAGCAATAACCTATCAATTTTCTGCTTAAAAAATTCTTGAAAAAGTTGGTTTAAAATGTCTATTTTAACAGGTAAAGTATAGGATTGGCGGCAAAAGTTGGGTTACTCTTACAGGGTTGCCGGGCTTCACCGACCCGTCTGACGAGTGTTTCGATACTCCTTCCAGAGTTTCAGTTCAGTTCAGTGCATACAGCCACTGCTCAGGAAACAAACTTGTCTATTTTTAGCCGTTGCTAATTTGGAGAGAGAAGCTTCGTAAAATTATAGTTGTTGTTATCTAATCAAAAGTCTAGAACCAAGAACCAACCAACCCTATGTCTATGTTCTCATCTCAAATCCGAATGATGTCTAAGTATAAGCACACCATACGCATAGCAATGAACCGGCTCCCTTACCCAAACCAAACAAAACCAAGGACTGTGAAGAGCCCTGTGGTTAAAATCTCGGTCTCCAGATAGAAAGGTCCCGCGTTCGAGTCCTGGTCGCTGAAGACCCACCGAGTATATGCGGAGCAGGGCCGGATTTAAAGATTTGCCGCCTGTAGGCTATGATTTGCTGCCCCTGTCACAATATTCTCCCACTTCGGGAAAAGATAGCTAGTTAGCTGCAAAAAAAAAGCGGTATGTGCTGTTTAAAATTATTACAATGTATATAAAAGAGGGAGAATGTTTCAACATGTTTGCTAAAAAATATTAGTACCTACTATATATACGTTTACAGTTTACGCATTAATATAAATAATTTGTTTTCTTTCTTAAAAATATTAGTATATTAATAATATTTTATTTTATGCCGAAAGCCGCTTTAATTATTAGTAAAATTTGCCGCCCCCAACAAATTCGCCGCTCTAGGCTACAGCCTACTTAGCCTATTTAGAAATCCGGCCCTGATGCGGAGTACATGCTCGTTAAATCTGTTGGGTCCGAAAGTCCTGTGTCCAGTTATTTCGCAGTTTCCCACGGGTACAGGTTCCTGGAGACTATTTTCCTATATTTCAATATTATCTAAATTAACTTTCTATTATTATCTAAATTGAGAAGGTAGCGTGCAATAGATGGCAGCATTTGTCACGTATGTCTACGTGTGTGTGTGTCTGCCTTCCTTGACGAAGGTTTATAAGCGGGTCTTTGACCAAGCACACAAGCCAGAAAATATATGTATACCAACCACCCACCCAAAATCAAAACAACGGCTCTAACAAGAGTGAAATAAAGAATTTCTTCTTTTTATTAAATTGGAAATAGTAAGCATTCCACTATATAAATCTAGCATGCTATTTAATAATACAGTAAATTTCCGTTGCAACGAACTCCAAGAGACCTGAAAAGTTCTTCGTTTCAGTGGATCGTTCGTTAAAACGGAATTGCATTAAAAAATAACATTTTGTTAAATTCAAAATGCTACAAAACTCAAATATATTTGCAATAATTTCATTAGTAGACAAGTTATAATATTTATACTTTCAATAATAAACTACTAAATAACATAACTTTTAAAAGTTTGAAGATGGCTGTGTCCAATCTTGAAACTGATCAGTCAATATTCTTTTCTTTCTCAGCCAGATCACTGACAACTGCAATTGCGTTTCTATTTCATTTAGGTATTTCAGGAAGGTTGTTAGTTGAAGGAGAGATTATACATTGTTTTGCAACATCTGTTATTCAAAACCTTTATCAACATCCGTTATTATGGTCATCTTTTAACATAACAAAAAACTTTTCGCTTGGTGACTGCCATTTCTATAATGAGACACAAGTAAGATAACCACAACTCTATGAACCAATGCTAGAGAGAATAGAGGTGAAGAAAAATGCAGAATAAATGAGTCTACCATTTTCCCTATGGTTACAAAGGTTGAGTGAGGAACAAACCATTATTCAATGTTAAAAATGTCTTCAAGGAATAACTTTCTGTGACAGCAAAGCGGATGGTCTTTTTCATTCTTAAAGACTTCCTTTGTGACAATAATAAAAGCAACTCCCATGCACAGTTGTACACATGCTTTTAAATTCAATCCGAGGAACACCATAATCTCAAAAGTGTCATAAAGTCAGGCTATCATTAGAGAATTCTAAAGGGGGTTGTATTGGTCACGACAGATGTTTGGGTTCGACCAATTAAATAGCAATTTTAGGGCTTACTTGGGGGAGGGGCGTTAGGGGGGCAGATTAGCAAATTAATAGTGGTACAGTGATCCCCCCCCTTCCCCTTCCATTTGACAACAATGCTAAACAAACCCGTTTAAAACTTGTTAGGTGCCTTTTCAAAACAGCAGAAACAGAAAAGTGCCGAAGAAAAAAAAATCCCTCATTAAAATGAAACTGATTTGCAGTAATTTCGTTAATATGGAAATTTTAAACTCTTTTTCTTAAGGGGGATTTCAAAAGGGATTGGGGATTTATTCCATTATACTGGATATTTCATTGTATAATGATGTTTGTTTCAAAGAAATTTTACTGTAGTATGGTGTTGAGTCTGCTCTAAATAAAAATTCTAAAACAGGCCCGGTAAGAAGAAAATATTAGCCAGAGTCCCCTATATTTATGGGTAGTGCTACTTTTTCCATTGAAATTACATTTTATGAAACTGTCAATCTTGAGAGGATTTAAAAGCAATTTTGTAGAGATAAAGAGAATTGAAGTATTTGTTATTTATGTGACTGTATTACACAATGATAGGTTAAGGTACATTATAGCTTCCAAATATAGCAGCAATTGAAAATATTTTGTAAATTCTGTTGACAAGTGGCATTAAATGTTTACCGTAAATACTAACGTTACTGAAAGTAAAATGATTAGTATTTTATTTTGATTTCAACTTTAATGATTTCATAAACTACAATACGTTTTTCTTTGAAAAGCATTAAATGTTACTTTAAAGGGAAATTCAACACCTGTGTAAAAAAATGTTATTAATGTAAAATAATTATAAAGGTTGTAAGAAAATGTACAATTACTTATTTTCACAATTGAAATGTGAATTTGTTGCATTATTAATCTATTAACACATTGAGTGTCCAGGTTATCAATATAAAATTGTCTTCAATAGAGGCAGTGAAAAAACCATTCCATCTAGGAGATTTAAAGAAGTGATTTCAAATGCTGTTTTGAATGAATTATTAAAGTAGTAAATATGAAAAGATGGCATGTAACATCCTCTTGTAAAACTCTTTAGCACACTTGAGGCAGAATATTGAGCTAACTCAATATTTTAAATATAAATTACAATATCAATTCAAGCTAATATTAAATGCATAGTAGGATCTATTGTGGAGGTTTCAAATCCATTTCTTCTGTTTAATTTTTCCCAAATTTTGTGAAAAGCTGGATATATTCTATAATCGAATTGCCTTGATCACCTTAACCCTCCTATCATTACAGCAGGCTTGCCAAGAGTCAAAACACGGAAAAGTGCCCCAAAAATTCGCTTGCGCTAAGTGTTATCTTCTAATTTTACACGGTTCGGCTGTTAGCCCTGAAGTCTGCTTGTACAGGCATCTGGGCGCCTTGAAAATAAGATAGAGTTAGATCCTAAATGTGTTTTCTGTGTTACCTGCAAAGTTATGGATGGATTAATTTTTTTTTTCAATGTGGCCGAAAGATATACTTTGCAAAGCACAATAACTTCATAAGCTTTATAATTATCGGCATGAAATTTCCCCACTGCAACTGGTATTGCAAGGTTAATATATGAAGGGGTGGATAATAAGATCGTTTAATTTGTCAAACCACTAAAACTAGTTTTCAGAACAACTTAAACCCACTAAGAGTAGTTGGCAGAGTGGTAGGAGTGAATTTTATCAGAATATATGTTGCTGTTGTTGTTGATTATTTGTGACCAGAAAATTATTACAAGATATTTCTTCACTGGCACTCAATGTGTTAATCACATTTTGATAGCACTTTGTCTATGTAGTTTGTTAATTTTCTGCTTAATTTGATTTCAGGTGTCCTTTAGTATTCTTTTGAAGAAACTTCATTTACTTGAGAATTGCCAGCAATAATTTATGTTAATCTCTTAAAACTTTATAGGCTGTTTGATGTAAGATGTGAAGCAATTTTCACTGTTATAATTTTTCCTTTTTTATATGTTTAATAAATTGTTTTAATAATCTTATTAGTACAATTGAATTGTGTTAAGACCTAAGATTTATAAAGCATAGCAAATCGCTGTTAATATCAAAGTGTAACTAATAAAATACAATCACATTGTATTGATTTTAAAACATTATTTCTGAGAAATATACAATTTGTAAATTCATTACATTACATTAACTTTTATAAATCCTAATTTGTAAATCATACAGTAAGATTAAATAAATCTATAGGGATTAATTGGTTTTGTTCATATTGAATCACATTTTCATGTAATATTCATGATCTTGCGGAATTCCATGAATCTCGCGAAAGATTTATACTTACAAGAAGCTCAGGATTAGGCCTGGTATTTTAAACTATGCTAAAAATATGAGGTCAACACTTTTTTGAACCACACATATCTGTTTTAAATAAATATTCATGGTATAAAATCACGTTTCTTTAAAGTTGCATTTAGCTTTGTTTACAATGATATTAAATTTTTTTCGAATGATATTTAGTGGTATTTCCACTATTTTAAAATTTTTTTTAGAGGGAAATACAATCTTTAGACCTTATGCATTATTATTTTTTAAACACAATTATATAGAACTAAATGTTGTGTTTCGCGCTTTTTTTCTTCTTAGACTCCTGAATGTTCTTTGGAAGCTAAGGGGCAGTTTCTCTTTAAGAAAAACTTACTTGTTTAATACCCTGAATTAGCTAAATGTTTTCGTGATGAATATGCTAAAGTGACTTGAATTAATATCAGCAGCTATACTAATGATCTGGATGTATTTCATATTAACTTTTACTATAGTGACTGTATTGTTTGTTGTATCTCATTATATACTAAATGTAAAGTTCCTTATTTTTTTTAAAACAAATTTATTAAATTTTCAGACTACATCAAGGTTACCATTGATGATCAAACTAACACATTATTTTGATACTTGAAGCTGGTGAGTATATTATAGTTTAAAAAAAATCATTTAGCTAATTCATATTGATATAAGATTATTTATTTTACTTTAATTAACTAAAATGTATTCTGGTTGCTTAAAATTGAGCTTTAAACATTTTATAGTCAATAATTTTCATGTCATAGTTATTCATTCAGCTTGATCAAATTATTGCAATTTAATATCTTTTTAAATTAATATGGAATAAAATATTAAACAACTAAATTAGTCTTTTTTTAATGTGAATTAGCTAAATGATTTCGTGATGAATATACTAAAGTGACTTGATTATAAATGTCTGCAGATATACTAATGGACTGGACATACATCATGTTAACTTTCACTTCAGTAATTGAATTGCTGATGATATCAGATGGTATACTAAACGGCATGATTCTTATGTACAAGCTGAAGTCTATACTATTTATATATTGTGTCCACAAACAGAAAATGTAGAGGTATGTTAAAACGGCAGAAATAGTCAAATACATTAATTGTAGGTCAAATTTAAGATTCTAAAAAAAATATTGTCAAAACTTGGTTCTCTTCCTTTCCAGCCCCTATTCTTAAAAGCAATGAACATAATTTATGCAAAACTAATTTATTTTATTATATGATGTTTTGAATGCTCTTTTTCCCATTGATCAGTAATAATTCAGCTTATTGAAGAATAAATTTTGCTAAAAACTTTGTTTTAAGATTGATAAAATTATTTTTAAAGTAAACAAAAGCACAAACTTAAGTTCTGTTGCGAAAAACAAATAAAATTTAGGAAAAAGATTGTTGTATTAACAAGTCATACAAAATAACATTATGTTAGAAATATAAAAAATATGCATCTTAAAGTTATTTTATTGTTTCAAATTTGTAGGCACAACAAATTCAGGTAATTAAGGTCGGGTAAAACCATAACAACACTGCTTTAAATGCTCTACTTTAAATTGAAGTTAAGTTTTTGAATGTCTTAATATCTAGTGAGAAATATGCAAATTTAAGCAGTAGACTTTGGGTACTTAGGGCAGAGAAGATTTTTCAGATTTGAAAAAAAAAGTACCACTGAGCTGATTAAAAATTGAATTTTGAGGTATGCATCTGTAAACCATTTGCTTCCAAATTGGACTATTATATATGCTTCATACAAAAATAAACCTGAAAAGCCTTGACTTAATAAGAACAGTACATAATTACCATAGGTATATCTTATTGTATGTATTTCAATTTGTTTGTGTACTTATGGACATTTCTGAGACTCATCATTTATTTTCATAAATGTTAATTATTCAAAAAATGGAGTACAATTAATCAAAGGTATTAATATATTGATACAGATTAAATTATTTGTTGAAACATGTCATGTATTTTTTTAAATTTCATTGTCGCAGCATTATTTGAAAAATTGATAATGATTGATGTTGTGAACCTGGTCACTTTTCAAGTTCAAACCCCTGTAGCTTCTTTGAATATGACTTATTTATTTTTTATTTTTTCTGCATTTTTGGATTAAGCTTTCTTATTTTAAAATGAATTTACAGATTTTATGTATCTGTTACTGATGACTTTATAACTTTAAATGCTATAATGAGATCCATGGGGAAGGTGGGGTGAACCAGATAATTTGTAAAAATCACCACTAATTTCCTGCTGAATTTTTTAATGTATGTTTATTGTATATACTAAAATCCGTTAATAACCATTGGAAATTATACAAAAATACTTAATTGCATATATCTCTATATATGAAATAATTAATAAAAAATGGGTTTAATGTATGATTCCTTTCTTTTGATGTCATCTGGGGGAATGTATTTTCTTTCTTTTACAAGAAGTCTGCTTGTTGTTGTTTCCCTCAATGCTTTGAATCTGGCAATCTCATTATTCCTTCAATAGCTGTTAGAAGAAAATTTTTACAAGTTGTTTAGTTTTGTTTCTTTGTGAGTGACTCACTACTTAATTGTTGTTTTTCAATGAGATATCCCCTTTTGAATGATCTTTCCATTTTTGTAGCCTTTTATATAGCTTTAGATTCGTGCTCGAATTTTTACTTGCAAGAATGTATGTACAACTATATATGTATTTACACTAACAAATATTAAACAATCTTAAAAGTAACAGGAGTAGGGGAGACCGGGGTTAGTTGGCATAAGGGGTTAGTTGGCATTGTGCCTTAAAAAAAATTCACTGTTTATTAAGAGCGCTACTGAGCCTGTCACATGATCGTCATTTAAACGTCCAACTTGCATGAGAACGCCAGTTGGATCCAGACATTGCCTTTAGAGGAAGGATGGAAAACGGGATTTTCATATAAGAAAGTAAAATTTTGATTATTCAGTATTTGTCGTTTTGTACAGTAGTATAGTCCTTCAGGAATAACATTCACAAGTTTTTAGTATCTTTGGACATTTAGCTAAAAGGTTATAAGTCCATTTCTGCTGAAAGTTCATAAACAATTTCTTTGGTCGCGATGTTTATTTTACTTGCTCGATTGGGGTTAGTTGGCATACTGACTCGGGGGCTAGTTGACATAAGCAGGCTGGGTATGCCAACTAACCCCGCAACAACGAGTAAGTTGACATAAGTATGCCAACATTCATAGCGACCTAATTTTAGTTAGGTATAGGCTACTTCATAATAATAAATTATTATTATTTTTATCTATACATATATAAATGCGGAAGGCGTTTTCTTTTAGCAGTCATAACTCAATAACGGGTGGACAGATATTAACTTTTACTTTAGATACTTTTACGTAGATTTGCCATACTCAGAGTTTTAAAAATGGCATAATTTTAGACTATACAAATTTCAGCTCGATTTCAAGCAAACGGTTATCTAGTTATTATTATGTAATAAACGGAAACTGCAAGTTCACTTTTTCTGCCTTACCTATCTATGATAATGTAAATATTTTTTGTTCAGATTATGAGTACCTATAAACGAAAAACTGAGAGGGCTACAATGACAGCAGATCATCGAAAGAGAGTTGTTGAGGCACACTTACTTGAAAAAAAAAGTTTGAGAAAAGTAGCGGATGAATTTAAGATCTCTGCTAGAAGTCTAGCATGGTATTGTAAGATCGCAAAATTAAAAATGAATTTTCTCTGCCTAAAGGGTACCAGAGGGTATTGGAGGATATGGGATAGTGCGGCAGGTGTTCACTCCTGAACAAGAATTTGCTTTGAGTGAATACCTTGTGAAGGCAAGTGACATATACTTCGGCCTGAGCCCAAAAGAGACAAGAAAGTTGGCATATCAATATGCAGTTGCTAATGGCACTGCACATCCTAGTAGTTGGGACTCAAAAGAATCAGCAGGTGTTGACTGGTTTTCTTTTTTCCTAAAACGTCACCCCCAACTTTCAATACGTACCCCCGCGGCAACGAGTTTGGCTCGAACGTCCAGTTTCAACCCACATAATGTTCAAAGATTTTTCAACCTCCTATAATCAGTAATGAAACAACATTCATTTACCGCCCAGGACGTATGGAATGTTTAATTTTAAGCTGATTAACATTCATTATAATTACACCTTATATAAAGACGAGTAAAAACGCTTGCCTCACTTATGCCAACTTACCCCACTACATATGCCAACTAACCCCGATACTGGGGTAGGTTGGCATAGTTTGACTGGACAAGGAAAAACATTTTTCACACAAAGTAGTAACAATATATTTATTCAATTGTATGTATGATTTGTAGCCAAAATGTTTACCTACATTACCAACTTTTTACATTTCAAATATCTTCAAACCAAAAAATTAGAAAAATTTTGAAGTGAAAAGTGTGCCAACTAACCCCGGTCTCCCCTACAG
The DNA here is from genome assembly GCA_023701765.1 of Hylyphantes graminicola. Lineage (NCBI taxonomy): Eukaryota > Metazoa > Arthropoda > Arachnida > Araneae > Linyphiidae > Hylyphantes > Hylyphantes graminicola. The sequence continues at coordinate 11,955,718 of CM043123.1, forward strand.
ATATTCAAGCTGATCAGTTTCTTCCCAGATTGGAGAACAAAATAAAAATAATTCTTAGAAGTCAGCAAATAGAATCTTTCTAATATAATCTTCTAATCTTAAACTGAACAACATTGAATACTATAGCATATTTATCATAAGAAACTAACTTAAAGATAAAATAGCTTGGTTGATTGTGCAGAGCAAGTTTTGTGAGTAATGTGATCTGCCACCAACGTTGACTACATTCCCTTAATTACAATGGTTTTACTAAATGATTGGGACAATTTGAGCTTTTTGCATTTATTCAAATTTCTCATAAAATTACACAATATGCAAAATGCTTTTGAGGACTTGTAACACGTATTACAACACGATTTCACATCTCTAACAGAACTATATGGTACACAGAACGGGTCCAAAAAGAAATATTTACGTAAATAGAGGCTAAAATTCTGCAAAAGACCTAACATTTATATAGAATATTTGTAGACACTTGAGCATTAAAAAAAAAACTATCAAAGATAATTACCCAAAATGATAAATTACTATTAATACTCATAACTTCTTTTAAAATATTTTTTTGGCACTGAAATGTGTTAGAAGTATGTATCGTACAGTTTGTTGAATGACCAGAAGGTTTTGTTCATTTTAATTGAAAAAATAAAGATTTCATGAACAATATTATATCCGCATTGTTATATTTTAATATGCTTGTCTATTTATAAATATTTTACATAAATGTTAGTTCTTTTACAGAATTTTAGCTTTTGATAAGGTAAATATTTCTTTGTGCGTGTGTGACAAAATGTTTATCTTCGGATTTATTCACTTATCATAAAATTCCATTAGGGCTACTTTTTTGGACGAAAATCTGTGATGTAAGACATCTTACACCACATATTTTACATAGACACAAACGATTTTACATATTTATATTTAATAGGAGAAATACGAAAAATTTAAAAATTGCAAAGTATCTCAGCCATTTTGCTCAATCCCTGTATACCCAGTGGTGCGTCAAAAATATGAGTTCCATAAGAAAAAAAAATCATTTTAATTTGTTATATGGTTTTTGAAATAATGCCAAAATTTTTTAACTGTGGAAAACAACAAAATAAAATATATATATATATTACCTTAAAACACTTCGAGTTATATATTTTAAGGTATCTAACCATATTATTAAAAAAAATTTTTAGTAACTATTTTAACCGAAATAGTTTAAATTGTGTTTTAAATATGTGGAACTGAAGTGAACTTCTCAAAAATCAGGTGAAACGCTTGTTAGCTATTTTCCAAATAAAAAAAAAGTGGTTCTGACTTCTATCGAGATTAATGTAAAATATTGTCTTATAGAACGAAGTGTGAAGAATCGAATGATTGTTTTTAGTGTCATAACGGGACATAAACTTTGGAAAAAAATATTGATGATTCCAAATGGCATCAATGGGACTGAAAGGGTTAAAGTGAGTACCAAATCCAATGACAACACCCAATTTTTTTTAATGCAAAATTTTTTATCACCTTCAAAATACCTCAGAAATAATAGAAAATAATAGGCTGATATCTATGGGGATTAATAAAAAAATATTTTTTACAAGGAAAAAAGTTTGAAGAATCGAATGATTTGCTTTTGATATCATAAAGGGCTATAGACGATCATAAAAAAAAGTTAAAATGGTGATGCCAAATTGTCATTGGGACTGAAAGGGTAAAAAAAAAATACTTGCATTATCGTTTGGTGGTTGAAAAGCGTTTATTGGTAAATGTGTATTCAAATTATTGATTTCTGTAAAATATCTAAAAATCTTTTTTTGTTTCAAGTGCATAAAATGCATTTTGTATGTGTAATAAACTTTAAATTATATAGATTACTATGATTTTGAATGTATGATGTTGTATCCAATGCACTTTCAAAAAGTGTGTGTAATATTAAAATTAAATATCTTTGGGGCAATTCCATGTGTGATGGAATGACATTTTGAATTGTAAAATTTAAGTAAAACAATTATCACGAAGCTATTTTTAGAGGAAATTTGGTTTCTCAGTTTATATGTTACTGTTAATGATTAAAAGGTAATAAAAAAAAGGTGAACTTTTTAAAAAATTAGTTTTTTATTTGATTTCTGGCTAATTTCTTTTTGTGTTACGGAATGACATTTTTGAAACCACGACTGCATCCTGGTACTTAAAAATGGAAATTTCTGTGAATTAACAATAGGGGAGACCGGGGCACAATGGACCTAGGGGCACAATGGACCACCCCTTATTATTTATTCTGTTTATTTTCCAAATTAGTTCATATTATAAGTAATAAATGACCTTACAGTCTTGATCTAGTTATTATGAAAAACCATGTTGTTAGCTCACACATTTGCCATTTTTTATTCTTGATGTGTTTTAACCAGGTGAAAGTAAAAAAGCTCTCTCCTAAAAATTATCTTCTCCTCATTAAAGTAACATTAGTAGGACAAAGTGGCTTAGCACAGTTGAAAGGCAAGATATTTGTCTTCCTATATAATATAAGAATTAATTACTGAAATTAAAATACCGCATATTTTAATTATGTTTTTTGCTCAAATACAATACGGGGCACTATGGACCACAAAATCTGGGGTACAGTGGACCATGGTCCATTGTACCCCATGCAACTTTAGAAATACTTTTAGTTTCAAAATAAATAAAAAAATATTGATGCAAGTAGTTTCTAATTATTAAATGTCAAATTTGCTGTAATAGTAAAATGTTTTTATATTTATTCTAATATTCACTTCTGTGAATGTAATAGATTTTTCCCCCGTCTACTAATAGTGCTTTTTTTTAAACCAGAAGTAACAAATTATTAGGGAACTGATTTTTTATTTTATATATTATGACTTCAAACAATAAGTGTTTTGAATGAGAAAAGTATTTCTAAAATTGAATGTGATGTGATACTAAAGTGTTTAATTATTTAAAACAAAAAGTTTAGAAATTTGAGTTGGTGGTGAAATAAATTTACACATTTACATAACGGAAGTACAAGCAAAAAATGATAATTTTTTTTAAAATTGGAATTTGATTACTGTTGATTTTTTACAGAAAAAATGTGAGCTATTTGTTGCAGTTATAAAAAATTAAGTAACAAACAAATTTTCTCAAAATTGGTAAAATGCACAAAATTGAAATTTTGTTAGTAAAATGTTCAACCACATTGATTAAGGGAAGACTTAAAAAAGGTTGAAATTGAAAGGTAAAAATTGATCTCGCATAAAAACGAAGATTCTTTGATCTACAGTTTTCCCCTTCACTTTTGGTGTTGTTCTGTATAGTAATAAAAAAAATTTAAACTTATAATTTTGAAGATATAATTTAATGCTTTTACTCATTTTTTTTTCGAAATGCCACGTAACACGATTAGAAAGACTAGTGAAGGAACAGTGCCAAAAGAAGTGATGGAACAGGCTTTAAAACATGTTCTTGATGATAGTCGTTCTATCTGTTCAGTTAGCAAAGAGAAAGGCATCTCAAAAACAGCCCTTTTGTACGCTACATAAAAAAAAGTACAAAACCTCCCATACACCTGTTAGATTTGTGCCGTACTGATCTTTGCATATAAAGAAAATAAACAAAAAATTTCAAAGGGGAGGGAAAAAAGCAAACAGTAATATCTTATAGTTTTCTCACTAAAAGAAGTTTTAATATGCAATAGGATGCTTAAAATTCAAATAGAATCCTTAATTTATATGTACGTTAATCTTTAATAAGTGCAGATAATTTTTTTTTTCAGCAAAAAATACCATGGTTCATTGTACCCCGTGATGTGGTCCATTGTACCCCGAACCTGGGGTACAATGGACCACTTTCTCACTTGTAATAAAAAAGTGAATTCAGAAAAAAGTAATTGAAATTATATATTTTAGGCAATGTACTTTTAAACCAGGATATATATGTAATATATACACCTTTTTCTGAACATGTTGGATGAATATTTTGGTACTTATAGCGCAAAACATGAAAAAGTGGTCCATTGTGCCCCGGTCTCCCCTACATTGAGTTTTTAAACTAATGCATATCTTAAATATGATATATAAGCTATGTAAATTATTATTAGAGCAACCTACCTGTAACATGGTTAAGTTATTAACTGTCAATTAACGTTACGGAATGACTAAAAGTTTCATAAACATATTTTATAAGAGTGTGTAAAGTAATAAATTTAATATTTTTTTTATTATCGAGAATACTCATAAGATATCAAATATTACATTATATACATTTCTTCACACGTTGAAGGTTTTTAAAAGCGTATCGAGGTCGATTTCCAGCTAGTTGAAAGGTTGGCTGAATTTGCAGAGCCAACAAATCTTTTTTGTCCACTAGGCATCAATCTTCTTTTTCAGGAAATGTGAATATATGTCCTTTATCTTCCTGCTTTCTTAACCCTTTCAGTCCCAAAATTTACTGCACTACAGAAACATCTGATATTCACAAAATAAGCTTATTTTAGGTCAAATATACGAATTCCATAAGAAAAAAAAAATCATTTAACATTTTTTATATGGTTTTTGAAACAATGCCAAAATTCTTTAACTGTGGAAAACAAAAAAAATAAAAAATATAAATATTACCTAAAAACATTCGAGTTATATATTTTAAGGTATCTGACCATATTATTAAAAAAAAATTAGTAATTATTTTAACCGAAATAGTTTACATTGTGTTTTAAATATGTGGAACTGAAGTGAACTTATCAAAAATCAGGAGAAACGCTTGTTGACTATTTTCTAAATAAAAAAAATAGTAGTTCTGACTTCTATTGAGATTAAAGTAAAATTTTGTCCGATAGAACAAAGTGTGAAGAATCGAATGATGTGTGTTTGGATGTCATAGCGGGACATAAACATTTTGAAAAAAATATTGAAAGTGATGATGCCAAATGGCATCATTGGGACTGAAAGGGTTGAACCATATTTTAAAAACTTAGAATATATTTTAAAACTTAATTTGTAAAAATTACAAATTTTAAATTACGAATTAAAAAAAAATCTTTTTTTAAAAATTCGTTGCCAAAGGGTTTAAAGCTCCAGAAGAATTTGTTTGTGATGAGCTGATAACAAATCATAAATAAAGTTAAGCACATGGAAAAAAAAACATAATAAAGATCATTTTGTCCACTTTATTACCAAAGACTATTACAACAAGAGCCCAGGGCCCCAGACCTTAAGTTATTTTATCTCGAATAAAATATATCGGATTAGGTTAGGTTTTTATAGTCTTTTAGTGTATGCATACTAGCCAGCGTGGACCGTGGGCCAATTTACAAGTATCGGGTGCAAAAATTAGATAAATTATAAGTTAACTTGAGTCATTTTCTCAAGGTTGATTTTTACGTATGTTTTAAAACATAATGTTTCGTTGTCGTGTGACCAGTGTAATAATGAGAGAACAGTTATAGTAGGTCTATCTTGAATACAAGCTTGGAAAACATTTTCCTCCCCTTCCCAGCATGCGGTTTTCTCCGAAACGGTGGGAGCGTGTTTTTTCCCCACCCTACATGGGGAAATACTAACTGTTTTGATTGCAAACCTCAAGCGCGCTAGGATTAGATAAGCGATGTTCGCCCCTTTTCGTAGAAAACCCAGTGAAGGGAGGGGGAAGAGAGTCTTTTCGAAGCTTACATTCAGGCTGGAAATGGTATAAATCGTTCCAAAAGCGTGGAGCACTGGCCACATCTGTAACTTTTTCCGTATAAACGTTTTCCCGGGAACAGTTTAAGTCAATCTTGAAGAGTGCTGCAGTGATGGAAGGGCATTTGAAAGGAAGGGTTTAGAAAATAATGTTAAAAGAATGTTCCAGACGCTTTAAGCAAAAGAGTTCTATAGTAGGGTAGAGACTGAACCTGGCAACAACACCATGGACTAACACGGATACAATATAGGGTTTCATGTGGAGCCCGATAGCCGAGTGGTTTGGATCGCAGGCCATAACGCTAGCAGTCCGCGCGCTGTAACGGGTGCGGGTTCGATTCCAGCCTTTGCCCTTGGTGTACTTCCTTTCTCAGTATCAAAATTAAAAATCAACTAGCACTTTTGCCACGCCGTAGTTAGCCATGGCTGCCGATGGCAGCTCAGTACGAGTTGTTCCTCTACCCTACTAGAACTCCTTGCTTTAATCGTCTTTATCAAGTTGAGACTTTGTCCCACGCATCTGGGAGCGCAAGATGGCGCTACAGTCGTCCTCGGTGACAAGAAGGGGAAGTTAAGCAAAAAAGAAGTATGTGTGTATTAGAGATCTGAAATGTTGTACGCTGAAGACAGCGTTATATTAACTAAGCAATAAAAACGAAGAAAGCATATCATTTCGATTGATGGGTGCCTATTCAGGTGTTGGGGGGACGTACATAAATTACGTCACGCTCACAGGGGGGAGGGAGGGGTATGCGACAACGTGACGGATCGTGACATGGAGGGGGGAGGGGTAATCGCTTGCGTGACGTAACGATTCAAAACTTCCAATTTTACAAGGAAAATCTGTTTTTGATAAAAACGATTTTCAGAAAGAAATCTGAAATCTTTTTTTGTCATAAGATCATCATAAAAAACACTTAAACAAAGGAAAATATTAAAATCAACTTTAAAAAAAAGGGGGGGGGGTGCGACAAACGTGACGTAATTTTAGGGGGAGGGGTTTGACCAAACGTGACGCAGCGTGACATAGGGGGAGGGAGGGGTCAAAAAAGTCACAATTTGCGTGACGTAATTTATGTACGTCCCCTTGGCTCGTCACCTGACTGTGGTTCTAAAATACGAAGCCCGTCGCCAATAGCCCTCGTGTAGCTCTAGTGCGACGATAATTCAAACCAAAACCAAACCAAAACCATTTCGATTGAAATTATTTTTTGTTTAGTTAGAAAATACGTTGCGCTATATCGCGCCACCACATACGTGGGACTAAGTCTGAACTTTACAGGGACATTTAAAGCGTTTGGCAAAGGTTTTGGCCGGCGGAAAGTGTTCTAGCAGAATATTAAATTTTTACAATATTTTCTGAAACATACGTAAAAATCAGCCTTGAGAAAATGACTTAAGTTAACTTATAATTTAGCTACTATTTTGCACCCGATACCTGTAAATTGTCCGTCGGTCCACTCTAGCGAGTATGCATACATTACAAGTAAATGAAAATGGGGGGAGATGGGGGGGGGGGGAATGGGTGTTTGGGTTAAAAATGTCTAATTTCTGTTTTCCTTTATTTTACTCTGCTTATATTTAGCAACAAGAATATTGATTTATGTTTAGTAGTTTTCTTTTTTTAAGCATTTTTAAGTAACTCTTAATATCAGAAGTTGATGAATTTTAAATATCTCTCCTAAAAAAAAGAGCATTCAAATTAAATCTTAACAAATCAGGCCACTTTTCAGCAAGTTTCCATTTGTTTCTATTTATAGTTTTCACAACTAAATATTATTTCATTTATATTGTATTCTATTCTCCTAGATTGTATTATTCAGGGTGTCTTAAAAATCTTGGTATAACCTATTTTAATTTTTTAAAAAATCTATCATGATACTTTAAAACCTTGTTGTAAATTTCCACTTGCTGTCTAAGAAGGTAAAATTTAAAAAAAAGGGTTTAAAATTACAGCTATCTCTCACTGGGTTTCGCGTAATTAAGCTTCAACAATGTGTCGCTAAGTATAGGCTGTTCCTTGAGACAATCTGTTTTTGGTAGATTTTGTATGAGATTTCTACCCTCAAGAAAATCAAAACACTCAAATAATTTTAGTTTTTCTTATTTACAGTGGTTTTTCAAAATTACGTTTTGTTTTAATGGGGAAAGTTGTAAACTGTTTTGATACCGATATTTCCCCCAAAATGCACTACTTTTCCACCATGTCAAAAGTGCATGGGTGTCATTCCACGTCTAATGGCCCAGCTCAAAATCTTCATGTTACGGAATTTGATCTGGATTTTTCCCCTCAATTCTCGAGACAAATTTATCAGACTCGTATTAATTTTTTTTTTTTAATTTCAAGAAATGAGGAAGTTGTGATTTTTTGAAAACTAAAAGTTAAGCTTAACCTATAACACTGTACACATTTTTTGCAGCATAAATAGGAGTCAGAGTCAAAAATACTTAATTTTCAAAAATACTTAAAATATTAAGATATAGTTTTATTCTGATTAAGTTGAAAAAACTATTTTTTGCGTTATTTGATTTCAAATTTAATTTAGTTTAATTTATTGTCAAATGTGAAAGCTATAAAATTAATATTTTGACAACAGAACACTGAAAAAAAAATGTAAAATCTAGTTAATTTTGCAAATAGTGTGGATCCAGATAATGGTTTACTCCGAATAAGATTATATGTTTTACAGTAAAAACATTAATGCTCTTTGATGGTAAGTTTTATGTAGATTATTCTATTCCGTAGATTATTCGATTCCACATTTAACCTGTTAAGATGGTGGTTTTAAGATACACTGCTTGAATATTAAAATGTTGTAATCCCCCACAATTTTGTATTACAAAAAATAATAATAAATAATTAATAAACTTACCTTTTTTTCTGTTTAAAAAAAAAAGAAATAAGTGTTTGACTTCAATTGATGTAGAAGTGTATGTAAACTATTTCGTCTTTGTACGTCTTAAACATATTGGGCTGAAAATTTTTCTCAAAATGTGAAAATTTTAAAAAGCAGAATAAATGCGTGTTTTGAGAAAGATTGTGCTTTAAAAAAAATCTACATTTCTTATAAAATTGTCACAGAAAGATAACTTGGTGTTGATTGGTGCAGAATTTAATGTATTTTTTTTGTTTCATCTTAACAAGTCTAAAACGTGAAGTTCAGTTTTAGGGTAAAAATGTAAATATATTAGTAAAAACTGTGTTTTAAACCAATTTTTTCATCGATAGCGACTGATTACAGCTCCCTTTCCAAAATAATCAATTCTTCTAGTCCCTAATTGATATGGGCGAACCTCTCGGGCCCATTGACTCATTGTCAATGGGACTCATTTTGAATAGTTTGTACTAAATACTCTAAGACACCCTGTATGGATTTATTACAAATACTGATAAATATGAACTAAATTCTTTTAGCTACGAAGGCGAATTTATTAAAGAAGGTCGTATTAAAGATTTTGACAGAACGATGGAAAATTAAGAAGTATTAATGGAGAACGAGATCGATGAATGTGAAGGGTAAGTACTAGTGTAAAGGGATACAAATTCAATTCAGTAGTAGCTGTTAAGGTAGGCGAGTACCCAAAATTCTAAAATGTTTACTATTACTTTAATCTTTTCCAAATTTGGCATAGTGATTTCAAATATAATGAACAATGCTTTTTGGGCAATTTTTTTGATTTAAATATAATTGATTTATTTTAAACGGTGTTTTTCAACTAAAGAAAGGGGTTTACGCTAAGCTAACACTTTTAGCATAAAAAGTTTTACATTAATTTTCCTGAAACTTTTTTCAGATGCTATTTCAATATATATCTGTGCCATGAACCTCTAACATCTGGCGTTAATATACAAGTTAAAAAAAATGTCCAAGTGTAGGTTAATCGAAAAAAATCTTTTTTTGTGTGTGGTTAATTTATAACATTTTTCTTAATAACTTCTTTTCTTGTAATTTGTGTGCAACTCTAGAGAGTCATTGCATGTATCAGTTCAAAACGAAGAATTTAACACATAATTAATGTTTATAGGATGAAAATTCAATGTGGTAGACTTGTTAGCGTAAACCTCTTTTTTAGTAGAAAAACACCGTTTAAAATAAATAAATTATATTTAAATAAAAAAAATGCCTAAATAGTATTATTCATTGTATTTGAAATCACTATGCCAAATTTGGAAAAGATTAAAGTAATAGTAAAAATTTTAAAATTTTGGGGAATTTTGGGTATTCTCCTACCTTAACGGGTTTTAAACTTCAGTTATAATTTTTGTTGATTTTGAACTAACAACGAGCCCTCTATTTGGTCTTTAAGTTTGTAGTAAATATTTTCAGACACCCTGTGTGAATTAAATACAATAACTGATAAATGTGAACTAAATATTTTAGCAAAGAAGGCGAATTTATTAAAGAAGGTCGTATTAAAGATATCGACAGAACGATAGAAAATGGAGAAGCATTAAAGGAGAACGGAATCAATGAATGTGAAGATATATTAAGGGGGTTACAGCCTCGAAACAAACTCATTGCAGCTTTAGTCCTGACCTCAATCGCATTCCATCCCTTCTTAATGAAAGACTATAAAAAACTGACAACGAAGTGGCTGAAAGAAGTGGAAGAATCATGCTTAAAAAGAGTTAAATTGCCGGTAATAAAGTATTTCAATGATGAGGATGTTAGCAGATTAATAATCCCTTCGCTAGACATGGTCCAAGAAATCGAAAAGGAGGCCGCAAACAAATTGGACACACACAAACCTTACCTTAAACCTAGGGAAGAGAAAAAAGTGGATTGGGAAAAATTTAGGAAAATTTTTAGCAAAGTAGTGATCCCGATTTTCATAAATGAAGAACAACTGACCGAGAAAGAAGTAGAGTGCTTAGAAATTTTTTGGGAATATCAGGAAAAACACACCAAAAACCCTAATAAACCACCAAAAACCCTAATAAACCACCAAGCACCCCAAGCAGCAAATGATCAAAAACATACTGCGACATCGAGCCGATCACGTCGGAAAGGGATTGAGAATGTCCACCGCAGAGGCTTAGTTTCGTTTTTGGCGTGCGACCATTTGCCAATCCTGCTCGACCACTTTTCGACGCATTTTGGTGGTCGGCAGGAGATCGTAAATGGCAATCGGCGACACATGAGGCCGAAATCACGATTCGCCAATCGTCGGCGATTAGTTACCGCAATTTTTAGCGACTCAAAATCGTCGCGAAGTCTTGCCATTTCCAAGCGATCTCGTAAATGCAATCGTGTGTGCAATAACAAGTGTTGTATTTTATTTCACCATAGTCTAAATCAAAAATGGTCATTGTAACATTAAATATTGTATGTTTCCCCCATTCAAAAGAACATTATCATTTATTTTAACATATATTTATATTAATTTCACATATTTAATGTGTGACATGCAGTTTATTTTTTTTTGTCTAAGGACTAATTATTTTGCATTAGTTCGGGGATGGGATGCGATTTGGTCAGACTCTTTTTGCTCATGTATATATATTAATATCTATATATATGTGAATATGGTTTTATTCTACTTATGAGAGACTTATGTGGCGGCAGATAACTGGTTTTTTTTATGGCGTAGCTCATTACTATCGCTATCTATTCTTTTTCATTTGTTAAAATATATATAAACTACGCAAACAGCCGAGCAACATACGCGGGTTGCACATATTTAAACATTTTTATTCTATTGCTATGCTTTATATAGTTATTGTACATTATACATGAAAATAAAGGAACGTAAATAAGTCAAAAGAGACCAGGGTTTGCGATCCGCCCACAAGCCCAAAAAAACGAGGACGGGTTTTATTAAAAAAAAACACTTAAAAAACCCAATTTAACCCAGGCTCAAGTGGGTTTTTTGTTTTTTTTTCAAAAGTATTAATAATTTTCATTTTTTTGTGATTTTTTTAAGACTTTTTTTTTTAATTTTAAAGTTAAACACAGAATAAAAAATGTCTAAGTTTACATATTTCTCTTAATACAATAAACTTTTACTAGAACTAAAGAAGGATTGCAATCGTTGCAAAATTAAAAAAAGAAATCGGTTTTATTTTGGCTTGATCTAAAATAATACAGTCCAGTTTATTTAAAAAATCAAACAAATATCTTTTAAATTCAAAAAAAAAATATTTAATTGCATCTTTTTTTAATTAAAAAAAATTATCACGCGAATTCATTTAATTTCATGTTTTTAAGTTCCTAAAAAAAGCATAAATCAAGGTTGTTATTAATGTTTTTTCATTAAAATCCATTTTAATTAAATTTAATATTAAAAAAAAATATTATTTCAGAATGAGTTTTTCTCTCAACTGAAATTGTTCTTTTCTTAAAATAATACTTAAAATTTAAACTAAACAGTGACATTATAAGGTTGAATTAAAAAAAAAAACCCAATAGAACCCAATAAAGCCCAATAAAATGCAACCCCCCCCCCCCACACCCGGGATGGGCTTTTTAAAAAAAACCTGGGTTTTTGAAAACCCTGAAAGAGACAGTCCAGAGGTATAAAGCTAATAAGCACCTTTTATTGAATTACTGTTTCAAACTATTGTATTATAACTTTACGAACCGTATCCAAGTTTATTATCATATGTTTTTTTATTATGTTTAATTTAAACTACGATATGCCAGATTTAAGTAACAGTGTAATAATGTGTAATTTAAATTAAAATAAATGCTTTTCACAATTTGGTTGTAATAATAGAGTAATGTGTGTGTAACTAACAGTTTAAAATTGAGTTTTGCTCTTCTAATGCTAGATCAAAATATGTTTTTTGTGTATTGGTTCTTTTTATGTGTTTCCAAGCAGGGTATTTTACGTATGTTTGAATACTTAATTTCACTATAAATTTGTTGTTGTACTCTTTTTGTTATTATCTAAATATAAAGTACGTATATTGTGTTGAAACATAGTAAAAGACATTTTACTGTAATAAACCTAATTGTGAGTGTGTGTTTCAAATGAGGCTGGTTGCTAAAATTTGTTTAATCTAAATGCCTACCAATGTCAACCAGATTTACCACGATGTATATTTTGTGTAAAATAAAATATATGTAATTTTTATTGTAGTTTTTCAATTTACTAAATCAAGGCTTTTTTTTAAATATAGTCATCAGGGCTGGGGAGCCCAGCCGGTTAAGCACTTGCTTAGCATCCCGTCAGCCCCAAGACAAATTAAAGATATATGTTTGGAAAATTTTAACACTCTATGGGCAGTAGATTTTGAGTTATATCAATTTAAAGTAAAAAAAATCATAGAAAACACGATTAAAGAGAGAACCCAAACCCTTATAAAATTTAAAAAAAAAATATATATTCGAAATATCGAAAGGTGGGATTATAGAAACCTGTAAGTCAGCTAGATTTATCATGGGGCTGGGGAGCCCAGTCGGTTAAGCATTCGCTTAGCATCCCGTCAGCCCCAAGACAAATCTCGAAGACAAATTAAAGATATATGTTTGGAAAATATGTGTGGAAAATTTTAACACTATGGACAGTAGATTTTGAGTTATATCAATTTAAAGTCAAAAAATCATCGAAAACACGATTAAAGAGAGAACCCAAACCCTTTTAAAATTAAAAAAAAATATATATATTCGAAATATCAAAAGGTGGGATTAGGGTAAGGTGGGGTAAGTGGGCCATTGGGGCAAGTGGGCCACCCCCCTGGCATTTCCCGAATTATGGACGTAAAAAAAAATCTGTTGCAATATTTTTACGTATTTACCCCAAAAGATGCAGGAAACATTATGGCATCATTTTCATTTAAGTATGTAACAAGGTACAATCCTTTTTGTGAAAATTTTTAAAATTGCATCTTTTCGTAATTCACGCCATCATACTATTTTTAAATTTATTTCCAAACGGTTCATGATACAAAACAAAATGTTATATATTTTGAAAGTGTATAAAACATAGTACCTATTTGTAGTGTCATGTACTTGTGATGTTGATAAAGTTAAAAGAAAATTGGGGTGGCCCAGTTGCCCCGCGTTTGGGGTAAGTGGGCCACCACAATGGCGGGGTAAGTGGGCCACCCCTGGCCCACTAGCCACAACTCTTTAATATACTTAAAAAAAGTCATATTTACTGATTCATAGGGTTAGTCATATACACTATTCATAGACCTATTCATTGACATAGGCCAGTTTAAAATCTGCAGCCCTAACATTTTTTTTACACTACATGCAAAAATGACAAGATGAAAATTAATGTATTTTTTCTTGTAGAAAGCTTGCAAGCCAGAAAAAGTTGCTATGGGGGAACTATTAAGGATACATCATTACTTTTTTTTTTCAAACACTCAAAAAATCATGTAGATTATTCCACTTGCCCAGTCTTATCTCTACCAGTTATGTGTAAAAATATATTAGGGGGGTGGCCCACTTACCCCACCTTGTGGGGCAAGTGGGCCACTCGGATGACCAAAATGAAAAACATATTTTTTATATTTATTTTTTGCCAATTTGTGTTAAGGTTGTCATGGGTACAGTAATAACATATGAAAGAATGGACCACAAAAAAAAATAAGTTGTTAGGCCGATTATATCCAGTGGTATGAGGGTCTAAAGTTGAATTATGCCAAAAAGGTGGCCCACTTACCCCACCTTACCCTATATAGAAACCTGTAAGTTAGCTAGATTTATCATGGAGCTGGGGAGCCCAGTCGGTTAAGCACTCGCTTAGCATGCGGAAGGTCCCAGGTTCGGGTCCGGGCATCGCCAAAATAGCTGCCGACCTATAAACGGCCCGTGCAGCCCAAAATGTCCGACGAATAATACCCCGTGTACGGGAGTCCACTTTAAATATCCTTCAAAGTCCTAACGCTGCGTACGATGTCGTTCTTAACGGTTGCGTTGGGTGCCTATTCAGGTGTTGGCTCGTCACTTGTGTGAACACACCAAAAGTGTATTCAAAATTAAATAGTGAGGTTATTAACTTTTGTGAAATTACGTTTTTGGCATTATTCAAAGAATAATAATATTAGTACTAAATACTAATAAATTGTTTTGAAAAATTAATCATAGTTAAAAATGGTTATTTTGAACTATTTTTAGTAGTTTTCTAGTCATTATTATCGAAATTGGAATTTTGCAGTTGGTTTTTTGTCATATGGAAAAAAAAATAAAAATTGAAATTATTTAAATTCTAATGCAGTTAATTTTTTTTAGTATTTTTCCCTTAATGTGTGAGTATTAAAGATACATATATATTTTTTTGGGATGAAAATAAAAATTCATGCATTAGAGGGTAGGGGAGAGAAGGGGAATGGCGCCACCTTAAGGGAAATTGAATTTTCATGCAGAATTGTGTTGCACTTAATGTAAATTGTAATGAGCATAGTATACTACAGTTCATAACCTATCTTTCAGTGATTTTTTAAAATTTAAATCTTTAATAGAAACTGAATTTTTTTTTTATTTTTCTAAAGCTCGCACAGTGGCGGGATTACCCCGGTATCTGGGGTAATGCCGCCACACCACTGGGGTTATGCCGCCACATCAATAAATAATACAATATTCTATAAATAATGGAAAATTACATAATAAAGCAATACACATAGAACTAAAATAGGTTTAATTAACTTTGGAATGGTAAATTGTACAGGGTACAGCTCTTTTATTAACTTTCTATGTGCAACTAACTATGCAGGTTTTTTTTTTTTTGAAATTTCGTTGGTCTATTTGACCAGTTCAGTTATTCTTTTTCGGATACGTGGCATCTCTAACGAAAACTAATAGATTGTAGGGCCAATATATGAAATTTCTATTTTACGGATTACGCCGCCATCCTTTTTCATGTGGCGGCATAACCCCAGAGTGATGTGGCGGCATTACCCCAGTAAGACAAAATGTCATCGACGGCTTGTTTAAAGAAAGGTAGTTAGCCTAGCGTCCAAACTAACGACGTGATAAAATAGCCAAATAATTACTCTTTTAAAGTATATATAACTGATTTATCTAACTTAGAGATAGCAGTCACTTATCGCTTAATTTCAGAAGGCTCAAGAATAGATGAAAATCACTAAAAACCGTATTTTTTAAATGAATTTACACCAACTCACCGCACGGCCATTAGCGTCTATACTACAAATTACTTTGTTTCCTGCTACAGGTCAGCGCGCACAGCCCCCCTTCCACACACACCGCTGGCGAGATACAAGGGGTGGCGGCCTTACCCGAGGTGGCGGGATTCCCCTGCTCTCCCCTAAATTTTTATTAAGGAAAACCAAAGTCTCACCTATAGCCTTTAGCAAGGCAACGGTAAAGGATTTAAAACTGATACTCATGTACCTATAAGCCTAACTAATAGCTGTTAAAACTGCAATGACCAAGAATTTCAATTTAAAAATAAAATCTTAATAATTGATAAGGTAATAAATGCGAATATTAAAATTAAATTTTTATTACTGACAACGTATTTTTAATTGTCATTAAATAAATAAGTTTTTACTAAAAGTAGGAATATGTGGTAAAAGTAGCACCTTTTCCTTAGCCAATTCAAAGACTTACCATAGTTCCTTTACCTAACTAGTTTTTAAAATAACTGCTAACCTGTTAACAGCCTGCTCAGCCAATGTCCGACGAATAATACCCGTGTAAAGGGAGTGCACGTTAAATATCCTCCAAAGTCCCGACGCTACGTACGATGTCGCCCTTAAAAGTTTCGTTCCCTACTCAGGTGTCGGCTCGTCACCTGACTGTGGTTCTAAATTAAGACGCCCTTCGCCAATAGCCCTCGTGTAGCTCTAGTGCGGCGATAATTCAAATTAATCCTAATCCGAAAAAAGTGATTTTTGAGCATTGGCCCTTCTTTCTATCTCAAACCACTCTACAGTACGATAACTAAAAGAGCTACGGACTTCAAATGTGGTACACTTGTTCCCATCAGAACTTGTCGAACAGTCATATTTAGGTTTTCAAGAAAATTGCTCATTGGCAAGCTGCCATAGAACCTTTTTGGTTTTAAAGTTATTGAAATTAATTTATTAGGTATATAATAATAACCTTGAAACGTGTGTATAGATTTATTGATCAGTAATTGAAAGTAGCGTTACCCCCCCCCCCCCCCCTAGTTTAATAACAGATTGCTTATCTACTTCACTTATATCGGTGGTAAAACAACAATAACAACGTAGATCATCCGATTTTGGGCCCAGGCGGTTGGAATCTTGAATTAACGTATCCGCAACTCGTTTGTTACTCCTCACTACGGATGTAACTTCTACAATAACTCTAGATCAGTGGTTCCCAACCTGGGGGCGATCGCCCCCAAGTGGGCGATTTGTGTTATCAAGGGGGCAATAAATAGTTTGGGGGCGATAGGGGGGCGATGAGTATTCAAAGGGAAAAAATTAAAATATGCTGTCTATAGTACAGTAATGGTTAATATAGTACAGTACACTATGGTTTTACTGTACTGTAGTACAGTAAAACCATTCCAATTTTTTTTTTATCACCATGACGATTTCAAACTGACATTCTGACAAGATTTGAGGATTTGACCAAGTTAAAAATTCCTGATTCTATTGTTGATCCATTCCCTTTTGAATCTGTGGGTTGTGGATAACCTTGATAACTCTTTATAGATGGAGTTTGTAGATCTGAAGTATGACTGTGAGGCGAAACTCATTTCAAGTAGAAAGGTTTTGAGTTAGCCTGCGTGAAACTTATTTACACTGATTCTAAACTGTGGTAAAAAGCTGAACTACCTCTCATCTCATGTCGTCAATATATTAAGTTAAAAAAAGGGTTAGTTCTGTCATCCAGCTCCTCACTAAACAAAGAATCAATTGGACATTTGCCTCAAAGACTAGCGCATGAACTTGAAAAAGATAGAATAAAAAGTTTTCAACATTCAATTTTTTTTCTTTAATTTTTGTCAACTCTCTTAAATTTTCCAGAATTTAGTTTAAAGATCTTAGTTAATTATTTTACTTTCATTCTTTGAAAAAATATAAATAAAATTAGAAAAAATAAACATTATTTTTTTAAATTTTATTTAAGAGTAACCGGATAAAGCTGCTTTGGTTGTTCTTATGTATGGTAGTAAGTGTCTGAAATTGTAAAATTGCTTTATTAGTTACACTTTAACTCAAATTATAATTGGAAAAATTATAAAAATTAAAGGGGGGGGGGGGCGATATTTGTTAGTCAACTTAAAGAAGGGGGCGATGCTACAGAAAAGGTTGGGAACCACTGCTCTAGATGATAATGATCGTGATGGTTGGTTGATATACATATATTTTCAGGCTTGTGTGCTTGCTCAGAGAGCCGCTTATAAACCTTCGTCAAATAAGACAGTCACAAGACACACATACTCAGACTCACATGCACACAAATGCGTGACAGATGCTGCCATCTATCACGCGAAACCTCCACAGTTTAGACATGTCCCTGAAGGGGAGGGAAATAGTCTCCAGGAACCTGTACCCGTGGGAAACTGCGCAATGACCGTCCACAGGACTTTCGGACCCAACAGATTTAACGAGCACGTACTCCGCATATACTCGGTGAGTTTTCAGCGACCAGGTTTCGATCGCGGGACCTTCCGATCCGTAGATCGCTACTTTGACCACAGGGCGCCTCACAGCCCATGATCGTGAGTTCTTTGAAGAAACAACTCAAACTAATGCCACTGGAAGCTAAAGTTTTATTTCAAAAAAAAAAAAAAAAATGTGTTTTGGGAAGGCGGTGTGCGAAATTTTGCAAGTTGTACTTTATGCATGTGCAATGCTGTGAAAACTCAACTAGTTTCGGTTGCTACATATGGCATTTGATATTTTTTTTCTTAACTGTTGCAACTAAAAAATATAATTTTGTGTATTATGTAATGTTTTCAGTTTTAAATGCGCAAAATAGTTTAATTTAAATGTTTCGTTGTAAATTTAGGTTTATCGTCGTTTCGGTGGGGTCGGTCAATGGGAGACATTTACGCCATATCCACCTGAGCTTCAATTCCAAATCGCTGTATGAAAAAAAAAGCGGTTAGACAGGTTTGAGTAGTAGGAAAACATTAGCACGTTTCGATAGCTGTATAGGATAACATTAGCACGTGGGTCAAGAGCAGTAGCATAACAAACCGCGCGTGACATCACATGAATGTTCCCGATAGCAAAACTACGGTAGAAATTTACTGTACGGTAACTATTGGCGAACTTCCTGAAATCGCGCCACAAGTCCGTATTCTGGCGACTTTTGACGCCATGCTCTCTTCACAACGATGACGTTTTCCGGCAACCCTATCTAACCATTATGCATTTCGGTCAGGTCAGACAGGTTGCCACAAAAAACTATTTATCGCCAAATCGGAAAATCGCGCCAATAGTTACCGTACAGTAAAGGTGAACCAAAACTATGAATGTGCAAATACTAGAAATTGACGGTTTTTAAAAATGGTAAGCCTAACAGTTTCCTATTTTCCATACATGTGTTTTTGTTATTTGACCAACGTGTATGATATGTGATATCGACTTTGAATTCTGGCAATCACACTCGCCCTACATTAACAGTTCAATGTTTCCCCAGTAGATGGCGTTGCATGTACGTTTGCTTAATTTTTCAGCTATTTAGTAACTTCTATTGCTTTAGAATAAATTTCTTATCTTTACTTATACCATATTCTTTTTATTTTGCAAAGAATATTATCAAAGCGTCAATGATGTTTAAAAACTTCTGTTTAGATTATTTAAGTTTTTTTTAGATGAAACTAAGTAAAATTCCGAAACAGAAATTTGACTGGAACAAAGAAAAAGCTTTAGATCTACTGACGAAAAATTTGTACGCATCTCACTTTCGAGAATAAAAAAAACTTAATGTTATTTAGCAGGACGAAGAATGAACACAATATCGCTGTAGCTTTTGCCACTCGATGCGTGAAACATGCCCATTTCAATAGAACAGACATCAGATGATGTAGCGCTCCTGTTTTTTTTTCTTTCTTTTTTTTTTCTTCATTTCATGCGATTACATTGGCTATTTCGATTTCTCTCTCGTAATGATCGTTTTTTATTGTTTGCGGTTTCTTTTTTTAAAGTTCTTTACTTGCAAATTGTTCTTATTTCCCCCTGCAATTTATTAAACTTCTTTGGTGTTAATTCGATTAAATTTTAAGGATGAAAATTGAAAACCATCACCATATCGCCTAGCGACGTAAACCATGCCCATTATTTTCCAAGATAGCAAAATCCGTTTGCTTTAGTTTTTATTTCACCGAAAAAATTACTATCATACGACAGATATAAATAATGCATTGAAACACATATTGCAAAAAAAGTACATAAATATTTTGTATGATTTACTTTCTTTTTATTTGGGCTAACGAAGCCTAAAACGCTGCCAATTAAGACTAAAATGTCAATTAAATGAAAAAACATTCAGTTCTGATATTTAAAATAATCAAGGCAAATTATTTAATAAATAATTTTATATACGTAAAATCTTGTGTCGCCTTACTTGAAAACGTTCGATACATGGGAAATTATTAATATTTTATAGTCTGATGAGCATATTTTAATGTAAATATTTTTATTTATATTTTATATCATTATTTATACATTTTAAACTTTTTTATTATTACGTTTTTTTATAATTAAGTTGACATCTAATTTTTTTTTTGAAATTCACGTTTCATGGTTGAACAGTGGCGGCATCTTGTAGCTACAGTAAGAATTTTTTTTTTATTACGACAGATTTGTACGAAATAATACGAAATTTCCGACAATTTATGTATCTTTATTGGTTTAAAACATTGCCTTTACAAAAGTAAAACCTTTCATGAACAACTCAGAATCTAGCAATACCAAATAAACAACTTTGGTGAGCCATAATGATAATAAAGGCTTCATTTTTAACCCTTCATCGATAAATATAATGTATTTCTTCGACATTGTTCCCTTCGTACAAGTTTTGGAAAAGTTATTTTCTTCATATTTTTGAAACAGTTCCAAAAATTTTGGATATCAATCAATATTGAAAATGATCAATATTGAAAGATTATTTTATACCTGTAGTGAAATTAAGTAAAGATAGTGTAAATAAATGAAATTTTATCGTTAAGTCATAATTATTAATGTGATTGAATTAGAGCGTCTTACTAGAGCTATGAGGGCTAGAAACTCAACAATGAAAATATGTGAAAAAATTAATGGCCAAGGACCTTTTATGCTTGAAATAATATGAATATGATTCCTTCAAAAAGCAATTAAAAAATCTTTTGTTTGATATTCCCGACATAGAGAACTATTTTTAATTATGCATACTTCAATTATTCAAATAAAATATTTGTACAGTAACTCATTGGTATTGACTAACCTTCCTAAATACCCCCGACACTAGTAATATATTTTACTTGTGATTTAATATTTATTATTTTTTGTGTTTGTAAATTTACATCATATACCTACTTTTTTATGTTCGCTAATATGGTCCTTGTGTCCCTTGGTATACTGTCTACTGTATTATTACATACTTTTGTATTTCTTTTTACCTCAAATTAAAGTCTGTTATTTTTTGTGCAATAAAATTATTATTATTATTAAATATAGGATGCATTATTAAAAAACCTAAACCTTTGTTTTGATGGCTTATTAATATTGATAGTGTCTGGAAATTATCCCAATTACTGTAGACAATAATGACACCTCATTTAAAAATATTTTTTTTTATAAAATTTATTTTATATAAATACGTTTGGAATAACTCAATGCAAATCATGCTAATGCTTTTAAATAAGATTATAGAACATTCTTAGATTCCTTTATAGTACATATATCGCATTAAATAAAATTAGAAATAAAAAAATAGGTTCAATAATAGTTTAGTGTAGAGAGGCAACTACTATATCCTTTTGGTCACTAATGTTTTAGAATAAAACTATTTAAAGGCCAGTCTCTTCTTTTCTTTCATCGAATATACTATGTAGAAACAGAATTTTCAACAAAGTGTCATGCTTACTTTCGAAAACATTTGAAAAATATGTCCAGGAGGATAATATTTTTTCACGGTAGAGTGATTTTCAATGTATGTAACACAATAAATGCTCTTAAAGAAAATTTTGTGTACAATTATTTATAGAAACCGTCAGGCATAAGGAAAATAGGCCCCTATAAATGTTTCTCCCCTATACTAAAAGGAGTTAACAATGTCCCCGAGAGAGTAAGAAATCATTGACCGTTTTTAAGTGCTTGATCTTAAAGCCATTCTGGTTTATTTCGAAATCGTGTTGGGACAGAAGTTTCACTAGGGTTAAAGTTAGCACTCGTTTTATGTTCTGTTTACCCAACAAACTGTTCTTTATTCCTCGCTCAAGGATTGTTGTAGTTGGGAAGTGTCGTTGGGCACAAAACAACTACTATTTCCTTCGTACAAGTATCAAACTTCTGTAGGAAATAGTTTGACGGAATTTATGATTCTTTTGTAACTATTTTCTTGCCTGTGAAATTTATCAAAGACGCTCATTTATATTATAATTGTTATAATTGGTTGCTCTTCTAATATCTTTAATGACACCATGGAAAAATATTTGTGAAATTTAAAATAGATTAAGGATTTTTACGGTCGCTTATCTGAGGATTGGTGCTGTAAAAGACAATTTCAAAGAATAATTCTGAGATGTGCTTTGCAATGTAATGTAATCGTTTCCGGCTGACTATTTCAATCCTCCTTTAGGAGCTTTAACACAGTCAATTACGCCTCGTAATTTAGAAACTTGGTCAAATGATGAGGTCGGCACCTGAGCGAGCACCCAACGGAACTTCGAGTAGCGATGTACTTTGTATCGATAATCGTTGGTGTAAAGTCATGAATAATAATCTTGTTTGGTGGTCAGATTACAGTTGTATCTGCGTATCACAACTAGCCGGAGTTAATGGCGACGTAGTTTATTGAAATGACTATGGGGATCTGTGATAGGTAGGGAGTGCAGAAAACACACAAAAGCTTTTTACTTTATAAAAAATCAAATTCATAATTGAAATACTTTTTACTTTAATTAAGGTAGGCAAATACCCAAAATTCTAAAATTTTTACTATCACTTTAATCTTTTCCAAATTTGGCATAGTGATTTCAAATAAAATGAACAATGCTTTTTGGGCAATTTTTTTTATTTAAATATAATTGATTTATTTTAAACGGTGTTTTTCAACTAAAAAAAGGGTTTACGCCAACACTTCTAGCATAAAAAGTTTTACATTAATTTACCTGAAATTTTTCACAGGTGCTATTTCAATATATATCTGTGCCATGAACCTCTAACATCTGGTGTAAGTATGCAAGTTTTTTTTAAAAAAAATGTCCAAGTGTAAGTTAATCGAAAAAAATCCTTTTTTTGTGGTTAATTTATAACATTTTTCTTAATAACTTTTTTCTTGTAATTTGTATGTCACTCTAGAGGGTCATTGCATGTATCAGTTCAAAACGAAGAATTTAATACATAATAAATGTTCATAGGATGAAAATTCAATGTGGTAGACTTGTTGGCGTAAACGTCTTTTTTTGGTAGAAAAACACCGTTTAAAATAAATAAATTATATTTAAATAAAAACAAAAGCCTAAATAGTATTATTCATTATATTTGAAATCACTATGCCAAATTTGGAAAAGATAAAGAAATAGTAACAATTTTATAATTTTGGGTATTCGCTTACCTTAACTGATGATTTGTATCGTTTTAGGGCATAAAAACGTCAGCTGTATCTGTTAACTCAAAATGTTTAGTTTGATGCTAATAATTGTGTGAAATCACCAAAGAGTGGTCTTACTTTGCCAAGACAACACTGGTGTTTGAAAGTTTTCTATTGGTTTTATTCAGAACATCAAATGAATTTCATTATGAAATTGGTTCTTATGTAATCAAACCTAAGACATATACGATTTTGCATAGGTGGTTTTTAATCAAATGCAGTAGCTTTTACCACATGCCTTATTTATAACATTTGTTATAAAGTAGAATAAAAAAAAAGAGAACGATCTTGGTAATTTTTTTTATATATAATTGAAAATTACATTATATTAAAAACTTATAATATGCTTTATGTAAATAATTAAAAAAAGCTTATT
Source organism: Hylyphantes graminicola (assembly GCA_023701765.1). Classification (NCBI taxonomy): domain Eukaryota; kingdom Metazoa; phylum Arthropoda; class Arachnida; order Araneae; family Linyphiidae; genus Hylyphantes; species Hylyphantes graminicola. The sequence goes on from CM043123.1 coordinate 11,979,441, forward strand.
GATGGTTACCCAGCCAAAAAATTCTGCAGAATTGCTTCGATCTTGCAGTCTTCTTTGAGAAGTCTGCAGTTTTTTTTGAATCAATAGAAAATTGAAGCATATCGAAGAGGGATTCTGTAGTTTTTCTGTAGCAATTGAGCAGCGAATCTTTAGTCATTTCTGATGCTTCAAAAAATTTGCAGTTATTTTGAAGCAACAGAAAAGTGAAGCTTGACTACGGATATATCTGCGGCTTTTTATGCAGAAATTCTACAACCATTCTGAAGTCATTTCGGCACTTTAAAAAAACTGCAGTTATTTTGAAGCAATATAAATGCAAACACTGACCACATATGTATCTACAGTTTTTCTGCAGCAATTCTACAACCATTCTGAAGTCATTTCGGCACTTTAAAAAAACTGCAGTTATTTTGAAGCAACAGACATGAGAGAATATTTTCTAACTCTAATATAGTTTGCTCATACATTTACAGAACCAACTTCACAACACGTTCCGATAGCACAGACGGTAGGGCACTCGACAGCTGCACAATTTCCCTCAGATCGAATCCCGCGCTCCTTTTTCCCGAAATGGTCAGAAAACAACCCACTTGTTCGATTATTACTTATTATTATATTTAATTTAAAAAACATTTCGCTAGATGGCGCCACGTTTTTTAAAAGCCAAAATATTCTGCAAAATTGCTTTACGAAAACTTAAAAAAAAACCGCAGTTTTCTTGCAGCAATTCTGCAGACTAAGTGTTTCAAATTCCTTCAGAATCTACAGACTAAGTGTTTCAAATCCCTTCAGAATTTGTGAAGTTTTATTAAGGTTTTTTTTTTTTTTGGGGGGGGGGGGGGGAAGCAGCTCTGCAGAATTTTTTGGCGGGTAATTTGAAGCTTTATTCTCATTTAGATAGTTTATTGAATGATTAGGAACTACATTTGAAATAAAAATGAATTTTAAACTATTTATATTGCAAACACTCAAATATATGTAGCAGCTATAAAATAAGTTTTTCATTTAAATGCAGTTATAAATATTATCACTTACAAGCATGTTAGTTTTTTTAAACATTATTTGAGATACAAGTATCATTCTGGCTTATACATTCTGTACACTTTAAGTAGGAAAAAAAATTCTAATAAAATACCCCCTACCCTCCCAAAACTGCCTTTTTATTTATCTTACCTAATCAGTACCTATAATATTCTTTTACAACAATAGCCACTTCCCTGCCAGTTATACTATAAAACAAATAATAAGTTGCGATACTATGCAACGTATAATAACAGAAAACTAAAATTTCATAACTTTAGTGGAATATAAATTAATTAAACTCAATAAATATACTTTCAACATCCTTTCTTCCCATTGCTACACATCCAAACTTCCCCTTTTAAAATACCTTCCATTGATTCCCCTTGTCTTCGCAGAAGGTTCACCATGCTTACATTTTCATTTAGCAGTTGCAATCCTATCGGTATCTCCTTAATTGATTCCGTAGGCTGCACGCAGATTATGTCGTGTCAGTCCTACGACTTCATTGCATGTCTATGGATCCTATCCTATTCATTGTCATGAGTGTGTGTATAAGCCTATAAATTATTCATTAGTTTCAAATGGTTGCGTTACTTTACCATTTGCTGGTTAGGACACTGTTTATTGTAAGGTAAAGGGTTACACAAGTGAATGTATTTGTCCCTAGATTTAGTATTAGGAACTTTAGTTTTGTCTCCTGAAGGAAGTTGGTATAGGAATTTGAATGTTGGAAACGATGAAAATGACAAATATAGATGAAGAGGTTCGTAGAATGTAAGAAGGTTAAATGATATATGCTAAATAAAATTAATTGAGTTATGATAGGGAGCTCAAAGTAGATCATTGACATGCAAAATATTTAAAATAAATTTATCGAATACAGTTTGAAATGCGTGTGATTAATATTAGTAAAATCAAAAATTTTGTGTAGTATTTGTAACCAATATGGACACCAATAATGTATTTAAAAGTTAAATTTTTAATCAAGTGACAGTGCTACATGTCCGCGAAAAAGGCAGTTAAAATATTTTGGACCAGAAAGTACAAAAAAGTGTATTTTTTGAAATTTCAGATGTAATTTTTACTTTCGTTGTGTGATGATCTTGATTATAGGAAAATAGATATTCTTATGATTTATTGAAAAATAAATTTAATATTAAAAATGGAGTGTTTTAGAAAGCTGGTAAATCATATATACTCGGTTAATATTGAATATATTGCTTGAATATGTTTTCTTTGTATATTTATTATAAGATTTAGTAAAACTACGCCCGATTCCCAATATGGACACCTTATGCCCATTAGAAGTAAATCAAATTATACTCAGATTCATATCTTTCTAACATATCTGTTAAATTGGATTTTAAGGATTTCGATATTTTAGTATGAATTACTTTTTATATAAGTGACATTACTGCGATTTTAAGGTTTTTGAAGAGCTTCAACCGAAAATGACTTTTCTTCTCTCTCTTCTTTAGTAAAGGTTTTGAAGATATTTACTCTGCCTCCCTCCACCGCAATACTTTAAGAATTTTTTTAATCTCCTTTCTTCTATAATCCGTTGAATGTGTGACTCATTCAGTAATACTTCTAAAAAGAGCCATCAGACCTTAATATGGACATGCATGTTCATAATTGGAACATGTGGTTCCTTACGTGGACATTTGTAATTTTTTGTTTTTAGTGTATTAATTTAACCAGAACAATTACAAGGTCACTAATTTTCATAATGATAGTCAACAGTCCAAGGATAGTGGTAACACATATTTAGGGTCTTTCAACCTGCATAAGGGGGTGAAATTATTTTTCTTAGGGTGTCCATATCGGGTACAGGTACTATAGAGCAGTCTTACTGATTAAGAAGAAAAAATTAAAATTGAATTGTCTTCTTATCATAAGATTAACTCCAGTTGCATGAAAATTAAAATTAGGGTAGAATTGCCCGTATACTTGAAAGAAGTTTGATTATATTTTTTTAAAGCCAGTGGCGTAGAACAAATATTCGTTTGCTGGTATTTTAATAAGTACTTCAGAAAAGGAAAAAAATAATCAAAATTCTAATTTAAGGTGCAGTATTATTCACAGGCGTAAAATACTTATATTCAAAACGCATTTTTTTTATTTACAAAAAATAAGTTAATGTGATGATACATTTCGTACATTAAAGTAATTTAAATAATGACTAATTTAATATATAGCTTAAACTATGACTGATAGTTAAGTTTTTTTTGTAATTAACCAACACATTTTCTTCAAGAAAATTCGAGCATTGTTAAGCAATAGAAAATAAAATAACTTATAAAAAAAACTTTATAATCGCTGATAAGTTGAAGCTCAAAAGAAAATTCGTAAATAACCCCTAATAGCATATAAAATGTTACGTTTCCGAAAAATGTGGTTTTCTATTGTTTTCTGCTTTATTTTTTTCTAAAAAAAAACAAATTTTCTTAAAGAACTAAAAATCATTTTTCGAATGAAAAAATGCTAAACTGTAACAAGTAAAAGAAATAGGAGAAAACATTCCAACTGAAAAATTGGAGACAAAATGTTCTCAAGAAGAAATGCGAAAAGAAGAAAAAACTACCTCCAGGAATACACGACCAATTTCGTTTTTTTAATAAACTCCAAAATGTGGCTTAGAATGAAAAACATTTTGAAGTAGTCGTTTTTGAGCCAGATTACAACAGATAGAAGCTAGTTATTAAAACAACCTTAAAAGGATAGTTTCACAGAAATTATTTCTAGAGGGAGTCAGTAAACGAATAAATAGAGAAAGTTATCTTTTTTTGCTCAAAGAAATATTGGACATAAAAGAGTTTTTTCTTTAGTAGGCTGCCCAATTTTTAAAAAACTTTTTATAATGATTTCGGTAAGTATTAGAGATTATCTTTATTACAGTTTTACTTAATTAGAAAGCCTTAAATGCAGAATTATAAATATTTTTTAAGAACATTCATGTTTAAAATTCTCAATTTAATTAATTAAATTGAGAAAGTTATCTTTTTTCTCAAAGAAATATTGGACATAAAAGAGTTTTTTCTTTAGTAGGCTAATTTTTTCCATGAATTTTATAACTATTTCGGTGAGTATTAGAGGTTATCTTTATTACAGCTTTACTTAATTAGGAAGCCTTTAATGCATAATTATAAATTTTTAAAGAGCATTTATGTTAAAAAATTCTTAATTTAATTAATATTTAAAAAGAGAAAGTTATCTTTTAGCTCAAAGAAATATTGGACATAAAAGAGTTTTTTCTTTAGTAGGCATTAGTAGGCTAATTTTTTCCATGAATTTTATAACTATTTCGGTAAGTATTAGAGATTATCTTTATTACAGTTTTACTTAATTAGAAAGCCTTAAATACAGAATTATAAATATTTTTTTAAGAACATTCATGTTTAAAATTCTCAATTTAATTAATTAAAAAGAGAAAGTCTTTTTCTCAAAGAAATTTTTTACATAAAAGAGTTTTTTCTTTAGTAGGCTAATTTTTTCCTTGAATTTTATAACTATTTCGGTAAGTACTAGAGATTATCTTTATTACAGCTTTACTTAATTAGGTAGCCTTAAATGCATAATTATAAATATTTTTTAAAGAGCATTTATGTTAAAAATTCTTAATTTAATTAATATTTAAATAGAGAAAGTTATCTTTTTGCTCAAAGAAATATTGGACATAAAACAGTTTTTTCTTTAGTTGGCTGCCCAATTTTTAAAAAAACTTTGTATAATGATTTCGGCAAGTATTAGAGATTATCTTTGTTACAGTTTTACTTAATTAGAAAGCCTTAAATACCGAATAATAAATATCCTTTAAGAACATTTATGTTTAAAATTCTTAATTTAATTAATATTTAAATAGGGACAGTTATCTTTTTGCTCAAGAAATATTGGACATAAAAGAATTTTTTCTTTAGTAGCTACCCAATTTTTTAAAAAAACTTTTTATAATGATTTCGGTAAGTATTAGAGATTATCTTTATTACAGTTTTACTTAATTAGAAAGCCTTAAATACAGAATTATAAATATTTTTTACGAACATTTTAAAATTCTTGAAAAGAAAAGTAAAATAATAATCAAGTTAATCAGTAATTCAAACATTCTAAAGGCAAGCAAGGCTATCTTTGGGTTTCCTCGGAAGATAATTATGTTTATTTTTGATAACTAACAGAGATGGGTGAAAGGCACAAATTATTAATATTAATTCGGTATATTTGACTAGCTCTTAGATATTTTATTAGCTTTCAATACATTTCTTTCAAGCCTATGATAAATTTACTAGTAATATTTTTTTGGTTTAAAAAACCATGGACTTAAGCATTCGAATTCCGTCAATTTGAAGACATTAATTTTAGGTATTTATTTTATAAAATCTAAATTTTATTATATTTTTCAGATTTTTCATTTTTTAATAATTAATAGCATGATTATGTATTAGATTAATTATTGTATTGAATTATTATTGAACCTGTACCCGTGGGAAACTGCGAAATGACCGCCCACAGGACTTTCGGACCCAACAGATTTAATTTGGCTTGTTGCTTCACACACCAAGCTATACCTGTTGACTCCTTCTGACAGCTCATTTCCAATATAAAGCCACCAGGTCCAAAACTTACCCCAGGAGAAAACTATCCCCAGTCTCCTCTACCTTTACCTCTACCTACACCTTTAAAAAAATTGCTTTTTCTCTATTCATGATACTGTTGTTACATATAGCATTTTTTGGACATTCAATCCATAAATTAATACATATGGACAAATCACGTTTTAGAAGTAAGACACAAATAAGTATACCAGAAACATTAGGTTTTTTATTCAATATTTTCACTTTTGCCATTGCTTTAAACTTACGAGAAAATTTATTTAAAATAAAACTTTTGAAAGAATATTTATTTGTGCCATATAATTCAGTTTGGATTGCTGTAATAAAGTCCATTGAAATGTTTTTTTTGTCAAAATAGAGTTCTTTTGATGGTTCATTATACATGTATGAAGAAAGATGCATAGAGAATTCTAACTTGCCATAAAAAAATATGCCAAGTTTCGCTTTCATTACCTTTATGGGCTAAAACAATCTTTTATGTGCTAAAAATGATATAATTTGGAATATTAATTTACTTTTGACACGCATTACTATAAAAAAATGGGTGATCCATATTTACCCCATGTGTGATCCATAATTGCCCAAACCCGGGGTAATTCCTGATTACTCAATAATTAAAATAAAACTAATAATAATTAAGTTTTAGGCAAAGTGATTATTTAAATAAATTCTAGATTATTTAAGCTTACTCCATGCAAAATTAAATCTTTCTATCTTTCATACTTTAGAAAAAAATAGGATGTTGTGATTTTTTGATCCATAATTCCCCCATATGACCCTAACAAGAGAATAATAAAAATTTCAATTCATAATACTATACTTTATACAAATGAATTTTCATAGGTTAAAACAAATCCTACTGCTTCTTCTAAAGAAACAATGCCGTTAGGGATTTGGATATATTTACAAATTCAAAATGTTTAAAAAAATTTCAGTATCTTTTAGCTTTTGAACAATTTCTTCGTTGATTATATAAATTTTGAGTTCTGCATAAACTACAAAAGCTATACATTTTCTCTCGTATTACAACTAAACCCCAACAAATAATTCAGCAATCAAATCGAGAGAAAGGAGTAATGCAGCGACCCGATTTTGCGTGTAATATCCAATTTAATTATTGTTTTCCATTCGCTTTTGCAGAAAGAGGAAAAAGTTTCAAACAATTGTTTCCAAGCGTTCTTCCACTCATGGCTGAAACAGAGTTTGGAATCGAGAAATTTACTTCACAGCCAGAATAGTTTATGTCAATTTAACACTAGAACATGAAAATTGCTCATAAACATGCAAATTTAACATCAGAAATGGGTTGTAAAATTTGATAATTAGCATTTCAGAAATTTGTTTATATGCAAAAGGCACATTGATGACTACCTATTAAAACTGTTACATGTATCTTATAAGCTAATTTGTATAACAACAGGCCTCTGGTACGTAATTCACTCGAGCTGTATAATTTTTAGTTTTGTATGTATAACTGTGTAAATATTGGCTGTATGTAAAATTTTTGAATTTTGATATAATGGTGTAAATGTAATACACGTATTTTTAAATTATGTTTTGATACGCAATTTCAACGGCAAATAACAAATTGTTTTTTTAATCATCAAGTTTTTAAAAAGACAAATTACTTTCATAGCGGGAATGACTAGAAAATTATTGAATTCAAGTCAATTAATTATAAAGTAGTGCGTTTCTGTAATTCTTCTCTTAGGGTAAGTAAAATTTGTGGTTTTGATACATTCGAGTTAATAGAGTCCTAAGAAAAAAGAAAAATTAAAATAAAAATTTCGTTACTGTCAAATTTAATTAGACTGAGTATAAATTATCTATTGGCTTTTTTCAGGTGACGTATTCCTTCCAGTTTTCATTCTTACATTTCCTTCGATCGGTGCTCCTTTCCCACGTAACATTGATTCACCAATCGAGTCTCGAGAAAGAATTTATTTTCATTAAGCATTTCTGTCTCCCGTCAACACCTAAAACATGCCCATTACATGAATGAAAATTAACTACATGTGTGTGAAATTAAGCTATGCATGTATTTTCGGGATTACTGTCTGCCAGCACAAGACTTATGACTTTCTTGGTGGGGGACAAGTTCATCGAACACTGCGACCTTAGGTCTATTGTGCAGGGTGGTTATAAAATAATGTTCGCTCTTCGGAGTGGCTGTACCTTGAATGAATAATCCAAATGCATCAAACATTGAGATACTTACTCATCAAGGAGGGGGGAAAACAATGGAATCATAAAAAACATAGAATCATAAAAAATAATCATAAAAACAAACTCGTCTCTTGACCAGGGTTCTAAATTAGGAGGCGTAGCCAATTATTTCCAATTACGGCCAACACAGCCAATTACGCCAAGAATTTAGAACCCTGGTCAAGAGCCGAGTGTGTTTTTTAAGATTCTATTCCCCCCCCCCCCTCTTGAATAGTAAGTGTCTCAAAGTTTGTTGCACTTAGATTATTCATTAAAGCTACAGACCACTCCGAATAGCGTGCGTTATTTTATGACCACCTTTAACCCCAGAAATGACACAGGCAACAAAAGACACATAGAGAAAGAGACGACACAAACACATAGACAAATAACAGCACAATACTTAGATCAGTATAGTTCTGAAGTACAGGAGTATTTCCCTCCAAAAAGGAGGTTACATTTACAATCGAATGCTGCACCCCAACAAAACAAATTAGTATCCCTACCTGATTACCCCAAACCCATAGATTTGTTTAATTAAGATTCAGCATCGGTTTAAATAATGCCCGGACTTGCTAATTAACATTAATACAAAATTCTAATTATCTACCAAGACGCCTTAATAAGTTCAATTCGTCCGATATCTGTATTTTTCCTGCATCGGTTGCATTATCTCTGTTTCGTGTGGTATTGGCTGCGTCGGAGAGACAGGTGGGGGACCATTGAGAAAGAGATTCGCTGTAAAAGAGTGTCAGAGGGCAAGAGTGTGCGTGTTTCAATGAAACACTAGAGGGGTCCCAGTTAAGTGCATTCGCTTTAAATCAATATATCGACTAATGTTACTGTGGGAATCTATATACCGCAACAACTTTTTCTTGTGGTATTTTGAGTTAGAAAGGTACTGGGTGCTTTTTTAAATTGGAAGTTTTATGTTGTTGTCCAATGAATTGTTCTGGGAAAGGTTTTAACAGGAAAGTATGTTGTTACTCGAATAGTGCTTCTAAAGTGTTTGGTAAAGATCTTTTAGAAGGAAGTGGAAGTGATTTTTTGTTTTGTTTCTTCAAAGAGTAGATCCCTTTTTTTTTCTATTACTTCCGACTTTGTAAAGAACTCCTGCTCTCCCAACTAAGCTTCTTCCATTTAAACATATTGCGAACATCCGTAATTCAAAACGTGTTCGTTAGCGGATGGAAGCTATCCAACATGTTTGGACATGAAAGGGCGTCATCCAACAGGGTGGTTATCATGTTCGACATGCGATTTATAGCTGTAATAATATATGATTGTAGATGGATGGCTATTATGTTCGGCAGTTGAAGGATTGCAATCAAAATATTAAGTCAGAAATATTTTGGATAGACAAATTAGGTTAAATAGATCTTTAACTTTTTCGAGAATAGTTGGTTGGTTTTCAGGGCCTGTTCTAGGAAAACTCAGACAATAGTAGTTTGGATCGCAGACCATTACGCTAGCAGTTTGCGCGCTATAATGGGTGTGGGTTTAATTAACGCCTTCGCCCTGGGTGTACTTCCTCTCTCTGTGTCAGCGAAAAAATTCTTTCTGTCTGTCTTACTTGACCAAGGCTTATAAGCGGGTCTCTGTTCAAGCACACAAGCAGGAATATATATGTACCTACCCATTAAGCGAATTTTATTCGCTACAGGCTGGCAACGGCAGCTGCATCTTACTTTCTCTTTCTCGAGCTACTAGAGGGCTGTGAGGCGCCCTGTGGTCAGTGTCTCGATTTACGGATCGGAAGGTCCCGCGATCGATTCCTGGTCGCTGAAAACTCACCGAGTATATGCGGAGTACGTGCTCGCTAAATCTGTTGGGTCCGAAAGTCCCGTGGACGGTCATTGCGCAGTTTCCCACGGTTACAGGTTCCTGGAGACTATTTCCCGCCCCTTCGGGGACATGTCTTAATTGTGGAGGTGGCGCGTGATAGATGGCAGTATCTGTTACGTATATGTGTGCATGTGAGTGGGAGTGTGTGTGTTGTTACTGTCTTACTTGACGATGGTTTATATGCGGCTCTCTGAACAAGCACACAAGCCTGGAAATATATGTATTCCAACCAACCAATCGGGCTACTAGTCAGGGCATTACCTCCGCAAACGACCGCGACTCATGTCGACTTGAAGTAGCCGGTAGCAGCACCTTAAAATCAATCTCTTTAGTTATTTTGGTCGGGAGCAACATAAAAAGGATATTCCCAGCAGGCAAACGTGCCTCGGAGGCAACCTGATCGGCATAGCCAACGAACCCAGAAGAAAAATGATTAAATCTTTGGCCGACGACCAGACCAGTAATCAAGTATCGAGGAGAGACGTGCATTGTGGCCCAAAGCACAAATATCACTGCAGGCTACAAATAAAGAGATCAACCATTGATGTAGGGAAAAGCAAAAGAAATACACTCCGATCCAATTCAGGGAGAAGTAAAGAAAATTTATCTCGCGGCCTCCAGAGCTCTGCTCAATTGCCATTGTTTGAACAGAATGAGCGGTTGTCTCCGTTGTCAGATCTTTTATACACTGCGATGGTACTTCGAAAAAAAAAGTTACGAATATAGAGTCTGAATGTAATGTAATAGAAGTGATGTCGGATAAGATTACGAAATATCACATTATAATAAAGTTTACATAGGGTGATGGTGAACGTTAAATCTCTAGTGATCATGCCTTGAAATTAAAAGACAGCGAAGAAGAAAGTCAGCCCAATGTTGAGTTATTTTGTGGTTCACAATTGAGAGTCATTGTTTTAAGATATTATGCTCGTATTATGACGTAATAGAAATTATTCAAATAGCCCTCTGCGTACGTGTAGTGTTACAAGTAATAAAAATAGTTAGTGGTAAAATAACTCAAATTGTTGTAGAATAAAAAAATTACATATTTTTTTAAAAGAACAAATTCAAATTAATTTTTTTAAATTTCGAAGTTTAAAATGTCCTATTTTAGGGGAAAATTAGAATTATAGCTCAAACTTCACCACTTTCGCTCAATTGCAATATTTTTTCTTTAGTATTGTCACCTGCTTTAGGAATTAAATTAAAATCTTACAAACATATTTGGAATTAATTTTTTGTTTTATTATTTTAAAATCTCGAATATTTTGTATTTTGTAAAACGCAGTAAATGTAAGCATTTAACCCTTTCAGTCCCAGTGATGCCATTTGGCATCATTACTTTCAATATTTTTTCAAAATGTTTATATCCCGTTATGACATCCAAACACACATCATTCGATTCTTCATACTTTGTTCTATCAGACAATATTTTACATTAATCTCAATAGAAGTCAGAACTACTATTTTTTTTATTTAGAAAATAGTCAACCAGCGTTTCTCCTGATTTTTGATAAGTTCACTTCAGTTCCACATATTTAAAACACAATTTAAACTATTTCGGTTAAAATAATTACTAAATTTTTTTTTCATAATATGGTCAGATACCTTAAAATATATAGCTCGAAGTGTTTTTAGGTAATACATATATTTTTATTTTGTTGTTTTCCACAGTTAAAAAATTGGCATTGTTTCAAAAACCATATAAAAAATTTTAATGATTTTTTTTCTTATGGAATTCGTATATTTGACCTAAAATAAGCTTATTTTGTGAATATCAGATGTTTCTGTAGTGTAGTAAATTTTTGGGACTGAAAGGGTTAAAAAGTTTTACTCAAATTTAAGTATGCGTAAATTTTTGAAGAATTAAATTTTATTTAATCGTTCACAGCAATGGACGTGTTTCAGGTCTTGAGTGCTAATAGAAACACTGAATGAAAATCATTATTTTCGACCTCGATTGGCGAATCAATGCCACGTACGAACTGGGTACCAATCGACACACCGATCGAATGAAAAGCAGGAATGAAAGCTGGATGGAGCTACGTCACCTGAAGCAAGCCAATAAACAAAAAAATTATAAATGTAATTGAATGGAATTTTAAATGTTGAAAATGCAACACCATTTCTAGATTTCTGAAAGTATTATTATGAAATTGATTTATTAAATGATATTAAAAGGAAACTTAATTCACAAACAAAACTAAGAATATTGTATGTCCACTTCGTACATGTTTGATGAACGAGTTGTTAAAATAGTTTGTCCAGATTTCATTTTTTTGCTAAACGTGTGGCCAATATCATCAAAATCGAAAAATAGTTTGACTAACAAAAATCCACTGAATTGGTTTTAATAAAAAAATAGCTTTAATTATTACAACAACTAAAAATACCGAAAACAATTTATTGATATTTCGACTTAAAGTAACATTATTTTGAAATAATGGTTCCACTGGGATTTTAAGAGATATTACAATGACCATTTAAGTTGGTATTTATAATGATTTTTGTTTTTCAAGAGTTTTCATGATGCATTGGGTTAACCATGAATTAGTATTAACCAAGAATGGAAATGTGTTTTGGAATTTTAAGTTGAAACTTATTTTACAACTATCGGTACACTTTTCGTAATTTCCTTCCTGAACCAAAAAGTTAAAAATTTTAATGTCAGGACGGGAACAATAACAAAGGCGTTACCCTATGACATACTAAATAGTATTCATACTTGAATGCAGTTTGATACTATTTTTACTCCGTGCGAAGAACGGGTATTCATTTGCTCGGTTGGTTGTTTATAACTTCAGGATAGGTTGTCAAATGAATTAACCATTTTACATTTCATTTAAATTTTCATTTACAACTAAGTTAAAATCACGTATAAAATAACAACTTTGAATTCTATTAGCTGATTTTTTTTTTTTTTTTTGGAAAAGAAATCTTTAAGTAAACGATGGATGGTGAAATATCACAGCCAACATAATGTCATTAAAGTCTATAATGAAAAGTTTCCATTCGAATTAATTCCACCATAATATGCCTTGCATCTGGACCATTAACTATCTTCAAACTTTTTTCTTACGGCTTGTACAAGGAGTCAATGAAACTTTTGGTAAGAACTTTTTTTAGTTTTAGTGGTCAGTAGTTCTGAAAGACTGGAACATTTATTTCTTCTTCAGGAGGTTTTTATTATTTCTTTCTGCCTTTTCATCTTTACTTAATTACATCTTTAGAAAGAAAAAAATACATAAAGGGAAAGGGAAAAAATTCCACAACTGATCGATAACCACGTTGGAAACTAGAAATCGAAAGTCAAGAACTTCAGACTTTGAAGCTAAAGAATCTAAGTTATTGATTATTTTATTTTATATACAGAAAAGACAGTAGTAAATCTAGTGTAGAAGTTTTTAGTGCTGTAAATCTAGAAATTGGTTGAAACGTGTTTGGTGTGTTGGGTCGATCCAGTGTTTTCTTGCTAGTAAAAAAACAAACAGAATAAAACACTAAAAGTAGCAACTAGGTTAGTCGACCCGGCAACACAACGGTTAGTGAGCTGGCCTTTGGAGCTTCTGGGTTCGGGTTCGAATCCTGGTAAGGTATGTATGTTTGTGTCTGTCAATAAATGTTGTTATTTGTCTATGTGTTTGTGTTATCCTTTTCTTTTGTGTGTCTCCCGTGACTGTGTCACTTCTGGCGAGTAGGGTAACGGGCTATAAAGCCTATGCTCCTCCCTTCTATTGAGCGCATCCACTGTCATTTGTCTGTCAGCAACTAGGTTGTTGATAGTTGGTTGCGAAAAAATGTAGGAATGTGTACACTCTAAAAAAATATCTGTAAGGTTACTAAGAATTATCTAGGAAACTCAGCTTCCATAAGTTTTTTTAGTAATGTTACATAAGAAATATGTATATATTACTAATTAAAGCTTAGTAAGTTATGCTAAGAAAACTGTAGTAGATTTGCAAGGGAGTTTCTTGTATGTTTACAAAGAGACTGGTAGTAAACTGGTTACAAAAGTTTAAAACCAGAGGGCACCACTATTTTTTCTGTTAGTCAGGTTTTATATCGAATTTCCAGAGAAGGAGTAAGGACCGAACCCAAGATCCTCGGTATCCGCATGTCTCGCAACGTAGAACTGCGCGTTAGTCCTCGCTGCTATCGGGGACTTGCATTTTGATTGCGTGTAAATAAAGAGATTAAAATCTTGATCGTTAAAGGAGTTTTATGTTATTGATTAAGAAATTTTAAGATTCATTTTTTTGGGGGGATGTGAGGTTTTCGAAATAATTTAACGTAATTTTTGTATACTAAAATAAAAAACCCCACGTTTTTAGGTTTTTTATTGTTGCGATATCGATTCGTCATAATCTCTAGAAAATATAGCCAGGGGGCGCTGTAAGCGTTACATCAATTTACTTAGTATTGCTTAGTATTACTACAGTAGTTTCTTTAGGTTACAGATGATTTTCTAGTAAATGGTGAAAATCTGTAAAGTTACTAAGTAATCGTTAGTAAATTCAAGCCAAATTTTTTACAGTGTACTGGAATAAATACTAATATTTTAGTTACTGAAAAGTAGAAATTGAGTTCCTTATGCTTTTTATTAAACAAAGCTATATGAAGACAGAAAATATCTTATTTATTATTTTTAGCAACACTTGAATAATATTTAGGTATTTAACGTCTCTAATATTAACTGCCTAACTGAATAAATGCAAAAATATTAATATAAAAAAATGCATTTAAGTTCGTTTGTTATTAGGCTCTAAAATAAAAACCTGAATTTTTGAAACTTATCGTGAATGAGAGTGTTAGTGAAAAATAATAGAAGTGTTCCTTTTTGACGAAAAACTATTATCTTTCAATTAATGGACAATTTTACAAGAACATTAAATTATAGGAACTATCGCCATTTTTCATGAGTATTTAATATTACTTTTTTTTTTTTAACTTCGGTATTATTAATTGCAAATATCGTTGAAAAAACATTTTGGAAATGCAACACTTAGACTCTAAAAATTTCGAAATTCTAAAAAATCATCGAAACATTTTGTTAAACATTACCAAGTTAAAAAAAATATATTTTACTTCTAGTGATTTTTTTTTTGAAAAATTGTAAATAACTCTTACATTCATGTGACTTAACTACATGTTTTCCCTTAAACTCCAATATATTATCCCACTTAATAAATCACACTCAAATTATATAGAGCATGTAGGATTTTATTGAGGTTATCTTACTGAAATTGTAGTAAATTTGCATTTCTACTTGAAAAAAACCCTCGATAAACAGTGGCACCATATGTTTTTCGAAATTTTATCTTCTCTCTTTGCATATAAAGTGTACTTTAAAGTACATTATTTTTTTTGAAAATTTTAAATCTTTATCAAATACATACATATGTAGAGGCCGCCCCGGTGGCGCAGTTGTTAGGATGCTAGCCTTTGGAGCTGCTGGGGTAGGTTCGAATCCCGGTCAGGCATGGATGTTTGTGACCGTCAATTAATGTTGTTATTTGTCTATGTGTTTGTGTTGTCATTTCTTTGTGTGTCTCTTGTGCTTGTAAACACTCTTTCTGTGTCTGTCCCACATGGCGAAAGCTTATAAGAGTTTCTCTGAACAAGCACACAAGCTGGAATATTTATGTATCTACCATACATATGCAGAGGAAGATTATTATTATGCTCATGGAAACACATGTGTTTACCCGTAATGTTAAATTGGAATAACTCCGATTTTTTTTCTACCTATGGCAATTCTTTAAGACAACCTCTATAAAGTCCTGCAAATCACTTTTTGCAGGACTTTATAGAGGTTGTCTAGAGGCGAAGAGAATGGGGTATTAATTTCAAGAAAGTTATAGAGCTTGTTTGTTTCCTCATAGAACTGATACAATGTGTGTTTTTAACCCTCCAAACACACGGAAGGGACTGATACCTTAATTTCTACAATTTAAATAAAAGTAAAAAATATACAATCTAAAAGAAAAACACTTGTAAAACTAGCCCCAGTCTAATCCATTGCAAAAAAGAGAATTGAATTTTTAAATAACGATAAGTTATATATATTTTATAAAATAAAGTTTCCATCATTCTGTTGTAATTTTTTTTATTGCACGATTCTATTATCTTGCATAAAATGGAAACATGGAAAGGAAGAATGGAAAAAATTGAGTTCATTTTTTTGTAAGCAACCAAGAAAACATTTACAAAAAATATTCAATGCAGCTGAAATATATATTTTTTGAATACCTGTATTATTGACTATTTATTCTTGCTTATGGGCCATTCTTAAACGAAAAATGGCGAATTTCACTTATATTTTTTTAATTAAAAAATGATTCAATTGTTTTAATTTCTTCCTGGGATGCATAAGCAACTAAAAAGATGTGTTTTTGTTCAATTCCTTTTATTTTTTAAATCAAAAATTATTTGAAAAAAATTCACTGGTAATGGATGTGAGGCTTCAGTAAAGGATTGGAGACTGAAAAATTCGATGTCTTCAATAAGCGTGTATAACTGACTAAAATTGACTACAAATATTTGAGTTGACAGAGCAAGTTTGTTTAAGTATGCACAAAAAATTGTCGATAAATTAATTTATAAACGTTTTCGATTATTTTAAAGCTCTCGTTGATCAAAGAGATAATGGCCTTTTCGTTACATATTAAATTACAACAATTTTTTTTTAAACAAAATAAAATAATTTGAATAAATCTAACAATGCGAATAAAGTTTATTTATACATCATAAAAAAAGCGAAAGATAAATAAAAGTGGCAAGCGATAATTATATTAATAAATAAAAAATCCATTTCGATACTGCTAAATTTGGTCTTACCTCGTGAATAGTGAGGTTAACGGAGGTAAGAATCTTTCATATAATAGTACATAACTTGCCAATTTTTTAATTGATATGAATGAAACTCTAACATAATGTAAATGATGCTACTTTTTTTATAATTCCAAAGTAAATTTATAAATATAATCTTCTTCTTAAACGCTACAGCCGATTTTCGGCTAAAGCTGTCTCAATCAGCTAAAACCATCTTGCTAATAAATATAATACATATTTTTTTTCACCAGTAGTAATGAAGGTGAGAATTAAAAAAAAATTGGATGAAACTGCATTTTTTCGATCAAAATGAACCCATAACAAATTATTGAGTTTTTTCAAAACCCGCATAACTAATACAGATATATCTTTTTTTTGTTCCAGAATTATGGCGAATAATCCTGTCCATAATTTTTTTTTAAAACTAAAATATGAGATAATTGTGAGAACTTATTCTGGAACAAACACATTTGAAATTTAAAAATACATTTGCACAAATTAGTTAATTGAAACTCATTTTTATTTAACAAATATTCATTTAAAAAAGAAAATAATGGTTAAAAAATATTTAGTATTTTACTCAATTTACTTTAACAGAGCTTAACTTTGAGTACATTCCCTAAGGTTCAAATAGTCATAATCAAGAAAAAATACTGATAAACATAACTATTTTGTAAAAATGGTGCCAAGATAGAAATCCTGCCCTTTTTTTAAAGAAGAATCCTTATCGTCTTAGTAAATGATAGAAAGTAGGTTATTCTGATAGTTTCTCTATTATGTTGCAATACGGGATATTTTATTTCAAAAAGAGTTTTAATAAAAAAAAAATTAAGACTTATTATTCACTTATTTAAAGATTTCCAAACACAATGAGTTTGAATCGAACACAATGAGTTTAAAACTCTCATTTTAATAATAACAATGGGTTCTAATCAAGATATTTGAAATCTAATTACATTTTTAAACTGCTGAGCGAAATTTAAAATTCGCTCGATAGTTTAGTAGGAATCAGGAAAAAAGTTACGATTTCAAACAAAAGTATTTAAATAATCAAACTTAAAGGCTGATTTGTATGCCTTCGAACTCTCATCATAGCACAGAAGCTGTCAAAATTAACTCCTCTAAATGGCCCATCTCCATAATAGAGCAGTTCCGATAAATTTCTACAAAGACAGCGGTTAGCAGTGCCAAAAATTCATGATTTATGCATGTTTAATGCTTCCGTCGAAGGTGCCTCTTAGTTTTAACCATCAATTATTCTGCTCGATAAATCACCAGGAGACAAAGACCTTTCACTTTCGAGAAAACTACATTTCCTAAAGAGAGTGTAGCAGAAAATATTTTTTCCTAGCGATTTCATTCTCAATGTATGTATCGAAATATATTTCAGTTTCAGATTCGATAAATCATTGACCATTTAGAATGGAGTTGAGTTTGATTTGACAGAGTTTTAACAAGTGATTTTTAAAAAGTTAGATAAGCAAGTTTCTCACTTTGAGAAACATTGATGAATATTTTTTCTGCATAAGTAATTAATATTATAAAGAATTCAGTATTTGAATATTAAAGTTCCTGGCTTTCACTGGTAATTTTTTGAATGTTGTAAATTTACAAATATACTTTTTAACCGATAAAAATTTCAACTTTAAAGAGCAAAACTTAATTAAAAATATTATTAATTTGAGTGAAAGAGTTAAGGGAAATTGAGTATAGGAAAGTTATTCTTTTCAAGTCATAAGAAAAAGGGGTAAAACAAAACCCCCATAAAAGTATTTGAAAGTCATTAGGGGAGAGAAGGGGAATGGCGCCACCTTAAGGGAAATTGAATTTTCATGCAGAATTTTGTTGCACTTAATGTAAATTGTAATGGGCATAGTATACTACAGTTCATAACCTATCTTTTAGTGATTTTTTAAAATTTAAATCTTTAATAGAAACTGAATAAAATTGTATTTTTCTAAAGCTCGCACAGTGGCGGGATTACCCCGGTATCTGGGGTAATGCCACCACACCACTGGGGTTATGCCGCCACATCAATAAACAATAAATAATACAATAATCTATAAATAATGGAAAATTACATAATAAAGCAATACATATAGAACTAAAATAGGTTTAATTAACTTTGGAATGGTAAATTGTACAGGGTACAGCTCTTTTATTAACTTTCTATGTGCAACTAACTATGCAGGTTTTTTTTTTAAAGTTTCGTTGGTCTATTTGACCAGTTCAGTTATTCTTTTTCGGATACGTGGCATCTCTAACGAAACCTAATAGGTTGTAGGGCCAATATATGAAATTTCTATTTTACGGATTATGCCGCCATCCTTTTTCATGTGGCGGCATAACCCCAGAGTGATGTGGCGGCATTACCCCAGTAAGACAAAATGGCATAGACGGCTTGTTTAAAGAAAGGTAGTTAGCCTAGCGTCCAAACTGACGACGTGATAAAATAGCCAAATAATTACTCTTTTAAATGATATATTACTGATTTATCTAACTTAGAGATAGCAGTCACTTATCGCTTAATTTCAGAAGGCTCAAGATTAGATGAAAATCACTAAAAACCATATTTTTTAAATAAATTTACACCAATTCACCGCACGGCCATTAGCGTCTATACTACAAATTACTTTGTTTCCTGCTACAGGTCAACGCTCTCAGCCCCCCTTCCACACACACCGCTGGCGAGATACAAGGGGTGGCGGCATTACCCGAGGTGGCGGGATTCCCCTGCTCTCCCCCATATTTAACCTTTCCGACGACAATTCTCCTAACCTTTGCTTGTATTGTATTTCATAATTAAATGTTTATTTATCAAACATTTATACTGTATATGATTTTAGACTAGCATTATAAACCTCAAAATCTGAAAAAAAATTCCTTTCCATTTCGGGTCCTATCGTGAAGTTTATCGTGTTAAAAATAAAATCAAGAATCGAAACAAATTAATAAGTTCTTTCAAATGTACAAAATTTAGTAGTTATTAGTAGGAAACCTATCGAGATCTAGCACGGCCAACTTCAATAAAAAGGCCAAAGAAGCTTTCCCAAACCTGAGCGTAGACGGAATTTTTGACTTCCCAGTTCCGATTGCCGAAGATCGAAAAACTAGTTCGGACGCATTCGAAACCCTAAAAATGTGGTTAGGCGTGAACGAGGGGATCCGAACAGGTTTCGAGACAGGTTATCTTCATTTTCGGAACAACGTCATTCGGAACTATGACGTCAAAATTTCCGTCCCCGAGCGTGTTTGGGAGAGCTTCTTTGGCCTTAGTAGTTGAGTAGGCCGTGGATCTAGATAAAATGTAATTTGGTATCTTTTTAGGCACCATCATAATTTTTCGTTTCAAACCAATTTTAGTCGAATTAGCTTGGCAGCTTAAGATTATCAGTACCTTACTTTTTAAACATTAAGTTTCACAACTTGGCGATAATTTTCTAACAGAAAGTTTCTGAAATCTTCTCCAAAGCCAATTACTTAATTGCTAAAATTACTTAAAAATAAAGAACCTTATTATAGTATTATAACTGAATGAAAACCCCAATTAAATTTTGTCCCTTAAAAGGAATTATTTCGTACAATATTTAATAAAATATATAGCACTTTTAATTTTCAATAAAAATAAATAAATTAATTAAAAAAGTAAAAATTTTGACTAAATTTTACTAAGCCTTTATCCCCTTCTTTTGACCAAAAACTTGCGTGACCTTCAGGTCTCCTCCAAGGGAAGTCCAGAATTTTTTTAACGCTGTTGTCAAACTAAGTTAAGACTTTGTACGCTTAGCAATCGGTGTTAAGAAATGAATTAATTTCAAGATGACAATAAATCAGTCGTCTCTTTATGTTTTGGCAGGGCATCGCCTTGAGATTAACTTAATTATAATGTAAACATTATATCGGAGTGAGTGATTCAAAGATAGAATTTCTTTGGCATTTCATTTCCTTTCACATAAACTACAAAAGAATTTAGAATGTTCGCAACGTAATTGTATCAAACGAAATGAGTTAAGGAAGAAAAAATAGTAAGCACTATCACGATTGAATTCATTTATTTTGCCTATGGCGTTCTGTGCATGTATTAATGCTGTAAAATTCGGAAGGATGAAACAAATTAGGATATATCTCTATATAAATGAGAATAGAAAACTGAATTGGTCTTTTCTTAAGTAATAATTAATGTATAGAATGGATTTGACTTTTAGAATGTTCTGCAGAAATTTAAAATTCTCATTTATACAAAGTCGAAGAGTTTTTCAACGTTGTTTTAATAATATTCTGCATATACAAAGCCTGATTAAAATTTTGTTAACATAGAATATATTTATAAAGTTTCAGATACTTTTAAAAATGAGCAAGACGTTAAATTTGTGAAATGTCCTTCAATTTATCAATTATTTATTAGGAAATCTGAAAAACAGTTCAAATGGAAATTCAGCGAAACATTTCACTAACACAGCCTTTGCAGCTAATCGGAATCCTTTTTAATGGTGAAACAATTAAAGAATTTTTAACAGTGTATTGCAGTTATGCAACATAATGATTTTCATGTGCAAATACATTTCTCACAACAATTAGGGAAGCGCATGGTTTAAACCCTTTAACCCCCAATGATTCCATTTGGAATCACCAGCTTGCAATTTTTTTCCCCGACCAAGTTAAGCTCGCACTTCTGTATCGTTAGAAGGAAGAACCATCTTTTTTGAAGAATTAAATATGGTTTGTTTTAATTAAATAAAAATAAGAAAAACATGGTACAAAAATTCACTTCGAAAGAATTTTAGCTAATAAACGGACCCTAAATTCTTCATGCATGCATTTTTAGATGTTTAAAAATTGATTTCAACCACTTTCAACAAATAAAATTTTGAATTTTTTTAATAATTTATTCAAAAGTTATAATTCCATTTCCCCTACCTTAAATTTTAGCTTAAAATTAAGATTTTTCTCCTTTCATTCTGGATGCATAATGAATATATTTTAGAAATTTTAGATTTTTAAAGCAAAAATTAAAAATAAAACAAAAAAAAAAAAAAGAGAAAAAGTTGAGACTGAAAGTTAACAAAGTACGCTAAGTGCTTCCCTAAATGTTTTGAGCAATGTATTCACCAGTTTTAATAGCATTACAAACATTCAACCTGCAATATCTAACTAATTTATTTAAAGGCTGATTATTAAACACCTAAATAAGTTATGTTTGTGAACATCTTAGTTATAACAGTGATTGGTTATATTTCAGGTAACATTCTAAATGAATCCAATCATCGCTATGATTACGGTTCTATTCTCTCTCGATTTTGACACTTTCTAAACCAACTGACAGGTTTGGGGACAAAATATCGCGGCCGAAATATCGCGGGCCAAAATATCGCGGCCAAAATATCGCCGGCCGAAATATCGTGCGCCCAAAATATCGCGGGCCCAAAATATCGCGGGCCAAAATATCGCGTGCCCATAATATCGCGTGGCCAAAATATCGCGTGCCCAAAATATCGCGTAAAGTAAATATGGAGTGTATTTAATGGATTTTTTTGGTGTTTGGCAGTGGGAAGGGGTTCGATGGTAAAATGATATTGCACTACTTACTTATTCAATAATTTGTGATGAAGTTCTGTTTTACGTAATGGATCCTGAATTTTTATTAAAATGCATTTTAAGACATGTATTTTTATCCCTTTTTAATTATGACAATGTAATCACGAGTTAAGTTCAATGGGTTAAGGTTTTTTATTTGAACTTGATTTTTAGCCTACTTTTCTTTTTTTTATTCGAAGAATTAAAAAAATAGAAAAGTAGGTATTGACATGCGGTCGATGTCCGTCCGTCTGTCTGTCCGTCCGTCCGTCTGTCCGTCCGTCTGTCCGTACCCCCCTTCCAAAATCTATCCATCCGATCTTAAAAATTCTTTTTTTGTTAGAAAGCTATAACCTCAGAGACCCAACTTTCATACTTTTTGTCCTTCTGTCTGTACGATCGGACGGACATAAATCTACTATTTGTTGACGAATTTCCCATTGAACTAGCATTGTAATTCAATTTCGAGTCATTTAAATCGCTGAATTCAACTGCAACTGCTGCGGACAAGTGAGATACGTCAAAAAATTCAGCGCATCGAAATGAGAATACATTGAAAATTTCAGAAAAGAATTCGAATTCTAAGTACTTCAATTATTTAAAAAACTGCAAAATTTAATGCTCATTTGAAAAGCATAGGAAGCCATTTTTATTAGAATTAAATCACCATTGCCATAGCAACAATCGCGCGAGAAACTTTATTTTAGACAATAAATTAAAATAAATTTATTTTTGCGACATCTATCAATTTGAAATGACGTCAAATATATTTAACTTCGAGTGTCTTTGTATAGTGGTATGCAACGTTTTCATTCTATTTAAAAGCGAGAACTATTACATATTTGTTCTTTGAAATATAAATTTTTGCAAACGATTTAAGTAATAATTATTTAATTTTCGAAATAAAATAAATGAAATTGGCCGAATTTATAGCAGGTAAATGCTTAATATAGAATTGATGCTGTGTTTGGCTCCTTTTTACCTGTGACCAAAAACAATAAACCTAACAAAAAAAACACAATAAAACCCAGGCTCAAGTGGGTTTTTTTTGGGGCAAAAGTATTAATAATTTATAACTTTTTGTGATTTTTATAAGAAAAAATATTTTTATTAACCCTTTAACCAATGACAATTATTGCGAACTCTGCCTTGCGAAACCTTTTTTATATTAGAAATATTTTTTATTAACCCCAATAAATGTCATCCCTATTATTTTTATAAATTATGATCAGAAACATGATGATGCCAAATGGTATGTAGGGGAGAGAAGGGGAATCCCGCCACCTCGGGTAATGCCGCCACCCCTTGTAACTCGCCAAATGTGTATGTGGGAGGGGGGCTGTGAGCACTGACCTGTAGCAGGAAACAAAGTAATTTGTAGTATAGACGCTAATGGCCTTGCGGTGAGTTGGTGTAAAGTTATTTAAGAAATACGGTTTTTACTGATTTTCATCTAATCTCGAGCCTTCTAAAATTAAGAGATAAGTGACTATTATCTCTAAGTTAGATAAATCAGTTATATATCATTAAAAAGAGTAATTATTTAGCTATTTTATCACGTTGTTAGTTTGGACGCTAGGCTAACTACCTTTCTTTAAACAAGCCGTCTATGCCATTTTGTCTTACTGGGGTAATGCCGCCACATCACTGTGGGGTTATGCCGCTACATGCAAAAGGATGGCGGCATAATCCGTAAAATAGAAATTTCATATATTGGCCCTACAACTTATTAGTTTTCGTTAGAGATGCCGCGCATCCGAAAAAGAATAACTGAACTGGTCAAATGTACCAACGAAACTCTTAAAAAAAACCTGCATAGTTAGTTGCACATAGAAATTTAATGGAAGAGCTGTAGCCTGTACAATTTACCATTCCAAAGTTAATTAAACCTATTTTAGTTCTATATGTATTGTTTTTTTTATGTAATTTTCCATCATTTATAGATTATTTGCTTTGTTTATTGATGTGGCGGCATTACCCCAGATACCGGGGTAATCCCGCCACTGTGCGAGCATAAGAAAAATACAATTTTATTCAGTTTTTATTAAAGATTTAAATTTTAAAAAATCACTACAAGATAGGTTATGAACTGTAGTATGCTATGCTCATTACAATGTACATTAATTGCGACACAATTTTGCTTGAAAATTCAATTTCCCTTAAGGTGGCGCCATTCCCCTTCTCTCCCCTATATCACATTTTTAAAGAAAAGTCTTCCTTTTAGCTAAAATACAAATAAAACAGACTTTGACTCCATCGCACGCTTGAGCCCTGTCTGACAAAATGATACAATAGAGCGCGAACTGGACTTGCGCGCGTAAAAACAAACCTTTTATAAAAGAAGCCGGCTTTAACAAATATGTCTATGTGTAGAAGAGGGTAGTTAACCTATAATTATGTTTAGCCTCTACGGGATTTCGAAAACTCAACACAAAGAAGCAGACATTTGTTCAGAGTCTCAGAGTTTTGAGTAAAAAAAAAGGGGGGGGGTTAAAAAAAAGTTCCTTTGTCGAAACGACAGAGGGGTTGACCCTTTGAGCCCCCCCCCCCCCAGGTTCCATATACCTGTGTGTCTGCGTTTTTCTTCCATACTAGGGGGCTCCGCCCCCTGCTCGCTATCGCTCGCCCCGGAATTGCTGCGCAATTCCATTGACCGCTTCGCGGCTGGTAGGGAACTTCGCCCTTGCCAACCCCCTAGAATTGCTATGAAATTCCTCTTTGTTTGCTCCGCAAACAAACATTCAAGACTAATAAGCGGGTACTGCCAATGCAGGAATGCTCATCTATACAATCTGCATTGAACAAAACATGCTTCCTGCTCATTAAACATAAATTATTCATCACCAGTGAAAAACGATATGATTGGTCGATGCGATGACGTCAAACTCTTAAGCTTATTTCGTTACCACCTTTGGCTCAGTGCGTTTAATCTTCACAAAAAATACAAAAAACATTTAAAGAACTGAATTGGTGATTCATTCACTCTTTACTAATTCAATATTTTTAATTTCATACTGCAAAAATTAATTAGAACAATCGGGAAGATATTTTAGTTAAAAGGTCCCGACCAGCGGGGAGAGTGCGCAAGACGAAAAAGGGAATATGCATCGGCTTCGTTTTTTTTTTACCATAGAGTTAGGAAGGAGGAGCAGAGGGGTCGATCCAGAGACATTAAATAGAAAGGACTGCGCATTGGCAAACCTAAAGTGTCCTTATCATCTTTGAAATATATATTTTTCCTTTATTTCACCTGGAATATACCCAGCTTTTTAAAAATGCATCAATATATTCCAAATTCAACAAAGGTTCGACTTTTTAACCCTTTCAGTCCCAAAAATTTACTACACTACAGAAACATCTGATATTCACAAAATAAGCTTATTTTAGGTCAAAAATAAGAGTTCCATAAGAAAAAAATTCACTTTGATTTTTTTATAAGGTTTTTGAAATAATGAAAAAATTTTGGAACTGTGGAAAACAGCAAAATAAAAAAAATATATCTCTATAAAAAAATTAGTAATTATTTTAATCGAAATAGTTTAAATTGTGTTTTAAATATGTGGATCTGAAGTGAACTTTCAAAAATCAGGTGAAACGCTTGTTAGCCATTTTCTAAACAAAAAAAATAGTAGTTCTGACTTCTATTGAGAATAATGTAAAATATTGTCTAATTGAACAAAGTGTGAAGAATCGAATGATGTGTGTTAGGATGTCATAACGGGACATAAACATTTGGGAAAAAAATAGTGAAAGTGATGATTCCAAATGGCATCACTGGGACTGAAAGGGTTAAATATAAATAACTCAAAAACTACGATTGCAAAAACAGTTTTTTTTTTCACCAAATTGTACCAAAAATATTCTACTTCTAAGCTGTCAATTTCCAGACCATTAATTTAATTGACTTGGCCCAAAAGATTAATTATAATTAGAATTCTAACAACGTTGACTTAATCATGAATATGATTCTTCAGTATAAAAGAGCTTTTAGAATAAACTTCCTCGATAGAAAGTATAGTTTATAAAGAACACAACTACTAAAAGTATGTAGAACTAAATAAATTTTACCTGTGAAGTGTGACAAATCCTTTTTTCAAATAGGAATTGCACAAGCATTTGGCATATTGCACAAAACGTTACTGAATTAAGAGTATAACATTCGCGATTGTTTACATGCTCACAGATTAAAAGAATGTAATTAAATATTTATTATAAAAGCCAGAAGAAAAAAATAAGAAATATGCGCAAAAAATCGTCTGCAAAAACATTTTTTAAAAAACACCTAGCGAAGCCCACGTGACTTGGAAATATATGCAAGTCACTACTTCGGCTGGCCAGCTGATATTCAGGTCTGGCGACAATTTGGAATAGTTCGTAACGTAACGGTAGCGTATATGTAGCAACCTTTCGCATTTTGGCGATTTTTGATGTTTAGGACATAATGCTAATTTGCAAGATGTGGCGGTTTTTGAGAAAAAACCGGTGTTCCGGTTTCCGTCGGTTTTTCCCTTAAGAACCGGTTTTCGGTTCAGACCGGCCTCATAAAAAAAGTTTTTTTCTGTCAAAACCGGGGCCAAAACACCGGTTTTTTTTTTATAAAAAAAACGGTTTCAGATATCCATCCCTAAGCTGCTTTACTATGAGAAGCGCAGTCCATTCTATTTAATGTCTTTGGGTCTATTAATTCAAATTTATTGAAGCAGGGTTGTCATGTTTTTCGAGCTACTGCTCATAACAAACCGGCACTGAGGTAGCCCAAGATGCACCGCTTTAGCAGTTTTTTCAGCTACCGCGCATAACATAGTAGCCGAAACTATGGAAACTGTCACTGAGTATCGCAAGATGCACCGCTCTAGCCTGCGTCTTTTCTGCATTACTGCACACATACATATAGACCGCTCTATTCTCTTTCCTAACTCTATGGTTTTTACGATCCGTGGCCGGAAACTCAAGACCGATGCCAACAGGTGAAAAATAAGCTAGTTTCCTTGGGACTGCTCCAGGGCATCACGTAGCTCTAGCGCTAAGAAACTTTCTCTACCAAAGCCACGGAACGCAAGCTTGAAGCAGCCCTGGCACAAAACCAGCACACCACCACACTTACGTTCAGCGTTTCTGACGTTTCTGATTTTCTGAAACCACGTAAGTCACGTGGCTTTCAAGCGTACGACAATTGCAATTTTATATTATACTAGGGGGCTCCGCCCCCTGCTCGCTATCGCTCGCCAACCCCCGGAATTGCTGCGCAATTCCATTGACCGCTTCGCGGCAGGGAATTTCGCCCTTGCTCGTTTCCGCTCGCATACCCCCTAGAATCGCTACGCAATTTCTCTTTGTTTGCTCCGCAAACAAGCATTCAAGACTTATAAGTGGGTACTGTCAATGCAGGAATGCTCATCTATACAATCTGCATTGAATAAAACATGCTTCCTGCTCATTAAACATAAATTATTCATCACCAGTGAAAAACGATTTGATTGGTCGATGCGATGACGTCAAACTCTTAAGCTTATTTAGTTACCACCTTTGGCTCAGTGCGTTTAATCTTCACAAAAAACATTTAAAAAACTGAATTTTTGATTCATTCACTGTTTACTAATTCAATATTTTTAATTTCATACTGCAAAAATTAATTCGAACAATCGGGAAGATATTTTAGTTAAAAGGTCCCGACCAGCGGGGAGAGTGCGCCAGACGAAAAAGGGAAGATGGATCGGCTTCGGCAGTTTTTACCATAGAGTTAGGAAGGAGGAGCAGAGGGGTCGATCCAGATACATAATAGAAAGGACTGCGCATTGACAAACCCAAAGTGTCCTCATCAAAACCTTAATAGATATCACTGATATCTATTAAGACGTACAAAAGCAAAGGAATAATCTGATACCGTATCAGATTATTCCTTTGCTACGTCTATTGAAAATTTCTGAACAATTGAATTACGTGGACTCTGTATTAAAAATTAATTTAAAAGAGCATTAAGTAGGTTTTTGTAGAGTGTTGCTGTAATATAAGTTGATGATTGACATGGTGAATATTTTCAGCCGTCATAACTTTCGTTCCAATCGTCCGATATAAAAAAAAATCAAATAGGTCTTTTTGAAATATTGCTTTTTCCTTTGTTTCACCTGGAATATACCCAGCTTTCTAAAACGCATCAATACATTTCAAATTCAACAAATGTTCGACTTTTTAACCCTTTCAGTCCCAAAAATTTACTACACTACAGAAACATCTGATATTCACAAAATAAGCTTATTTTAGGTCAAAAATAAGACTTCCATAAGAAAAAAAATCACTTTAATTTTTTATATGGTTTTTGAAATGATGCCAAAATTTTGTAACTGTGGAAAAACAAAATAAAAATATATATATTACCTAAAAACACTTCGAGTTATATGTTTTAAGGTATCTGACCATATTATTAAAAAAAAAATAGTAATTATTTTAACAGAAATAGTTTAACATGTGTATTAAATATGTGGAACTGAAGTGAACTTTCAAAAATCAGGTGAAACGCTTGTTAGTTTATTTTCTAAATAAAAAAAATAGTAGTTTTGACTTCTATTGAGATTAATGTAAAATATTGTCCAATAGAACAAAGTGTGAGGAATCGAATGATGTGTGTTAGGATGTCATAACGGGACATAAACATTTGGAAAAAAAATATTGAAAGTGATGATTCCATATGGCATCACTGGGACTGAAAGGGTTAAATATAAATAACACAAAAACTACGATTGCAAAAACAGTTTTTTTTTTACCAAATTGTACCAAAAATATTCTACTTATAAGCTGTCAATTTCCAGACCATTAATTTAATTGACTTGGCCCAAAAGATTACTTATAATTAGAATTCTAACAACGTTGACTTAATCATGAATATGATTCTTCAGTATAAAAGAGCTTTTAGAATAAATTCCCTCGATAGAGGGTATAGTTTATAAAGAACACAATTACTAAAACTATGCAGAACTAAATAAATTTTACTTGTGAAGGTGTGACAAATCCTTTTTTTATACCTCCCTTTACAATTAGGAATTGCACAAGCATTTGGCATATTGCACAAAACGTTACTGAATTAAGAGTATAACATTCACGATTGTTTACATTCTCAGAGATTAAAAGAATGTAATTAAGTATTTATTATAAAAGCCAGAAGAAAAAAATAAGAAATATGCGAAAAAAATCGTCTGCAAAAACATTAAAAAAAACACCAAGCGACTGTGATTGGTAGAAACCCACGTGACTTGGAAATAGATGCAAGTCACTACTTCGGCTGGCCAGCTGATATTCAGGTCTGGCGACAATTTGTAATAGTTCGTAACGCAACGGTAGCGTTAAGTGGCCATAAGTAGCAACCTTTCGCCTTTTGGCGATTTGTGATGTTTAGGACATAATGCTAATTTGCAAATGGTGGCGGTTTTTGAGAAAAAAAGAGTTTTCAACGGTTTTTCACTAAAAAAATCGGTTTCCGGTTCAGACCGGCCTCATAAAAAACTTTTTTTTCTGTCAAAACCGGGGACAAAATACCGGTTTAAAAAAAAACGGTTTTAGTTTTCCATCCCTAACCTGCTTTACTATTGAAGTGCAGTCCATTCTATTTAATGTCTTTGGGTCTACCGATTCAAATTTATTGAAGCAATGTTGTCAGGTTTTTCGAACTACTGCTCATAACAAACCGGCACTGAGGTAGCCCAAGATGCACCGCTTTAGCAGTTTTTTCAGCTACCGCGGATAACATAGTAGCCGAAACTATGGAAACTGTCACTGAGTATCCCAAGATGCACCGCTCCAGCCTGCTTCTTTTCTGCGTTACTGCTTACATACATATAGACCTCTCTATTATCTTTCCTAACTCTACGGTTTTTACGATCCGTGGCCGGAATCTCAAGACCGATGCCAATAGTTGAAAAATAAGCTAGTTTCCGTGGGACTGCTCCAGGGCATCACGTAGCTCTAGCGCTAAGAAACTTTCTCTACCAAAGCCATGGAATGCAACCTGAAGCAGCCCTGGCACAAAACAAGCACACCGGCCGCACTTACTTTCAGAGTTTCTGACGTTTCTGATTGGCTGAAGCCGCGTAAGTCACGTGGTTTTCAAGCGTACGACAATTACAATTTTATATTATATAGAGATAGAGAAACCGTTTTCCTTAGATTTAAATAGTGACCAGCTGCTGTCGTTAGTGCTGATAAAAAAAATATTTATAGAACAATAAGAATTACTTGAACTTGCTACTTAAGCCACTGGCGATTTTTGAAATAAATTTAACGGAGAGTTATTTGACAGTAGTAATTGATACACTATTGAAACTCTTAAACACCTTTCGAAGAACTCCTAAAACCGCGTAAACTTTAATGATGAGTTTTTGAAAGAAAATTTGTGTTTTACTAAATGGTCTAAATGAGTTCAAAACGTATAGAAATATTTCAATTACCCAACTTGGTAAAAGTTTCCATATATAATGATATGAAAATGTAAAAATAATATAAAGGAATCGAATATGTTTAATTTGTAAAAAATAATAAAATTGAATCAATGCATTGTGAACATCACTTAAGTAGTGATAAATTTTCTTACAACCAGATTCAACTATTGATAACTATTTTGTCCAATCTGAAATAATAAACTATTTATAATATAATACTAATATAAATGCTCAGAAACAACCTTGAAATTCATTCAAAAATAGACTTAGACAATCTTAATTATTTGAAAACAAAATTAACCAGCACGAATAAGCCGCACATCGGACAACGCTTACGATTTTTATGAAGAAATCGCGAATTTACAAAATAAGATACATTTTAATCATTTCTTTCAACCCAAATGAACAAATATTAAAAATTATTTTTGATTACGAAATTTTTTTAAATAACTGTTTCAACCTTAATTATATATCCACCAATAATAAATACTCCCAAACAGACCACACATATCGTATCAAACAAAACATACGTAACTTACCGTACAACATATATAATATTTACACGCACTTTGTACAAAGCACTATACAAATTTACCATCTCATACCTATCTTGAAAATCACACACGAATCCACTTACTTTAGTCGACGCCATATTTTGGCCAAATTTAATAGGATTTATAAAAATCAAGTTCAAATATAAAGCCTTGGCCCATTAAACCCCTACCTCGTGACTAAATGCTCATAACAAAAAAATGCATGAAAATGCATGACTTAAAATACATTTTTACAAAAATCCAGGCTCTATTAGGTAAATGACAGTGATTGCGCACACTAGAAGGGAGAGTGTAGGCTTTACAGCCCATTACCCAGCTCGCCAGAAGAGACAGTCACAAGAGGCACACAAAGAAGGACGACACAAACACATAGACAAATAACAACATTTATTGACAAGCAGAAACATCCATGCCGTTACCGGGATTCGAACCAGAGCCCAGCAGCTCAATGGGCTAGTACACTAACCACTACGCCGGCGGGCCGACAAGGCTCTAATAGGTACCGAACTTCATCACAATTTAATAGATAATTAATACCATTTTACCATTGAGCTAAAAATCAAGTTCAAATATAAAATCTTAACCCATTAAACCCCCCTCGTGACTAAATGGTCATAACAAAAAAAATGCATAAAAATGCATGACCTAAAATACATTTTTATAAAAATCCAGGTCTAATAGGTAAAACCGAACTTCATCGCAATGTACTAGATAAGTAATACCATTTTACCATCGAACTCCCTCTCACTGCCAAACACCATAAAATCCACTAAATCCACTCCATTTTTACTTTACGGCGATATTTTGTCCACGCGATATTATGGGCACGCGATATTTTGGCCCGCGATATTTTAGCCCGCGATATTTTGGGCCCGCGATATTTTGGGCGCACGATATTTCGGCCGCGATATTTTGGCCCGCGATATTTCGGCCGCGATATTTTGTCCCATTACCAACTGACAGTATATAAAATTATATTTGTAATTAATATATTATTTACATATACTCAAACTAAGCAATACATAATCCTTTTCATTAATGGTACATACAAACGCGTCTGATATTGTATGTAGAATTACAATTATAATTTGTACTAGCGAATTTTTTTTGTAAAATTATTGTTTTAAAAATGCAGCTAATCAAAGAATGAAATATTTTTTAATGCAATTTTATTCTTCAATGTTTTCTGGCCAAGTCGATAGCAGCATCCCCAAAAATAAATGTAATTGTTGTTATTCTAATTTAAATAGTAATTATTTTCCTATTTAAATATAATTAATTAAATTATTTTATTTTATTAATTATTTTATTAAAATAAAATAATTTTATTTTATTTTAAGTAATTATTTTATTTTATTTTAATTAGGTAAAGTATTTCAAAATTAAAATAGCACAAGATATTTTTATACTTACACAGTTAAAAGTTTTAGGTCTGTACTTTAATTCAGAAGTTTCTTGCTACCTCCAGTATTTTGAGTATTGATTTACTACGTTTGCGGTGTATCAAACTTATGGTTTTACCCCAAAATTGGCAAATTTACCCCCCAAATAGTGGTGGCAGCTAGAAAATTCCAAGATTCCGGCACTATCTTGCAACAAAATTTTTAGTGCTTTTCACTCATTATGTCAGGCCTGCGATAATATGGTACACAATAAAGTTTAAAAAATGAATATACAGGGTGAGGCAAACAAAAGTGGTCCCGGTCTAGAGATAAGAATATGACAGAATGTTGCCAAGTCTAAAACCAATACAAAACAGGTTTACTAACTGAAGCTATTGATCGCTTCAATATTAAGCCTAAACAAACGCTTGGCGATTTATTTACCGGCAACTACTCTACGGTTTTAGAAGCTAGTTGAAATGAAATATAAACAAGGTTTGTAGAGCTGATCAAGAAAAGTTCCCACTAGTGATTATGTAATTGTTTCGGTCGTTATTTATCCTAGAGAATAGGACCTTTTTGTTTTTGGTAATACAAAACATTCTAAATTGATTGCAAGACAGAAAATTTGCATTATGGGACGTCTTCATACAATACGAACTAAGATCTGAACTCGCCACTAGTCTATGAGTGAGCTCCAATGTGAAGCTAATCCGATCCAACCAATGCAAAAACAGGTTTCAGGCGGCTTCAAGAGTTTTTCTCGCCAAGCATTTCAACGTATTCCCATCACTTGACCGGGGCCACTTTTGTTAGCCTCACCCTGTATATTCCTCAAGCCAGGGATAGACATGTCTCTATATAATATAAAATTGTAATTGTCGTACGCTTGAAAGCCACGTGACTTACGCGGCTTCAGCCAATCAGAAACGTCAGAAACGCTGAAAGTAAGTGTGGCCGGTGTGCTTTTTTGTGCCAGGGCTGCTTCAGGTTGCATTCCGTGGCTTTGGTAGAGAAAGTTTCTTAGCGCTAGAGCTACATGATGCCCTGGAGCAGTCCCACAGAAACTAGCTTATTTTGCAACTATTGGCATCGGTCTTAAGATTCCGGCCACGAATCGTAAAAACCATAGAGTTAGGAAAGAGAATAGAGCGGTCTATATGTATGTGTGCAGTAAAGCAGAAAAGAAGCAGGCTAGAGTGGTGCATCTTGGGATACTCATTGCAGTTTCCATAGTTTCGGCTACTATGTTATGCACGGTAGCTGAAAAAACTGCTAAAGCGGTGCATTTTGGGCTACCTCAGCGCCGGTTTGCTATGAGCAGTAGCTCGAAAAATCTGACAACCTTGCATCAATAAATTTGAATTGATAGACCCAAAGTCATTAAGTGGAATGGACTGCGCTTCAATAGTAAAGCAGCTTAGGGATGGAAAACTGAAACCATTTTTTTAAAACCGGTATTTTGGTCCCTGTTTTGACAGAAAAAAACTTTTTTTATGAGGCCAGTCTGAACCGGGAACCGGTTTTTTAGGGAAAAAACCGACGGAAACTCTTTTTTTTCTCAAAACCACCACCCTTTGCAAATTAGTATTATGTCCTAAACATCACAAATCGCCAAAAGGTGAAAGGTTGTTACATATGGCAACTTAACGCTACCGTTGCGTTACGAACTATTCCAAATTGTCGCCAGACCTGAATATCAGCTGGTCAGCCAAAGTAGTGACTTGCATCTATTTCCAAGTCACGTGGGTTTCTACCAATCACAGTTGCTTGGCGTTTTTTTAATGTTTTTGCACACGATTTTTTGCACATATTTCTTATTTTTTTCTTCTTGCTTTTATGATAAATATTTAATTACATTCTTTTTATCTCTGAGCATGTAAACAATCGTGAATGTTATACTCTTAATTCAGTAACGTCTTGCGCAATATGCCAAATGCTTGCGCAATTCCTAATTGTAAAGAGAGGTATAAAAAAGGATTGGTCTCACTTCACAAGTAAAATTTATTTAGTTCTGCTTACTTTTAGTAATTGTGTTCTTTATAAACTATACTTTCTATCGAGGGAATTTATTCAAGAAGCTCTTTTATACTGAAGAATCATATTCATGATTAAGTCAACGTTGTTAGAATTCTAATTATAATTAATCTTTTGGGCCAAGTCAATTAAATTAATTTTCTGGAAATTGACAGCTTAGAAGTAGTATATTTTTGGTACAATTTGGTTAAAAAAAACCTGTGTTTGCAATCGCAGTTTTTGAGTTATTTATATTTAACCCTTTTAGTCCCAGTGATGCCATTTGGATCATCACTTTCAATATTTTTTTTACCATATGTTTATGTCCAGTTATGACATCCTAACACACATCATTTGATTCTTCACACTTTGTTCTATCAGACAATATTTTTTATTTTACATTTATCTTACATTTATCTCTACCTTGTTTTATCAGACAATTTTACATTTATCTCAATAGAAGTCAGAACTACTATTTTTTTTAATTTAAAAAATAGCTAACAAGCGTTTCACCTGATTTTTGAAAGTTCACTTCAGTTCCACATATTTAAAACACAATTTAAACTATTAAGGTTAAAATAATTACTATTTTTTTAATAATATAGTCAGATACCTTAAAATATATAACTCGAAGTGTTTATAGGTAGTGTATATATATTTTTATTTTGTTTTTTCCACAGTTACAAAATTTTGGCACTATTTCAAAAACCATATAAGAAATTAAAGTGAATTTTTTTCTTATGGAACTCTTATTTTTGATATAAAATAAGGTTATTTTATGAATATCAGATGTTTCTGTAGTGTAGTAAATTTTTGGGACTGAAAGGGTTAAAAAGTTGAACATTTGTTGAATTTAAAATATATTGATGCGTTTTAGAAAGCTGGGTATATTCCAGGTGAAAGAAAGGAAAAAGCAATATTTCAAAAAGACCTATTTGATTTTTTTATATCGGACCATTAGGACGAGGTCATGACGGCAGAAGATATTCACCATGTCACTCATCAACTTATATTACAGCAACACTCTACAAAAACCCACTTAATGTTCTTTTAAATTAATTTTTAATACAGAGTCCACGTAATTCAATTTTTCAAGTAATTTTCAATAGACGTACAAAAGCAAATTAATAATCTGATACGGTATCAGATTAATCCTTTGCTTTTGTACGTCTTAATAGATATCAGTGATATATATTAAGAAGATCTTAACAAAACTAACGATTCATACGTGTTCCTTTCAAAGCTTCGTTATCATACCATTAGATTGTCGGCCTCATGTGTTCAGGTCGTTGTGGAAAAATTCGCCAAATTCTAAACTCGCCATACATTACTCGACACAGTCATGTGACTGTGTAAGTTAGATGATGAGGACACTTTGGTTTTGCCACTGCTCAGTCCTTTCTATTTAATGTCTCTGGATCGACCCCTCTGCTCCTCTATCCTAACTATATGGTAAAAACAGCCGAAGCCGATGCATCTTCCCTTTTCTGTCTGGCGCACTCCCCTCGCTGGTTGGTACCTTTTAACTAAAATATCTTCCAGATTGTTCGAATTGATTTTTGCAGTATGAAATTAAAAATATTGAATAACTAAACAGTGAATTAATCACCAATTCAGTTCTTCAAATGTTTTTTGTGAAGATTAAACGCACTGAGCCAAGGTGGTAACTAAATGAGCTTAAGAGTTTGATGTCATCGCATCGACCAATCAAGTCGTTTTTCACTGATGATGAATAATTTATGTTTAATGAGCAGGAAGAATGTTTTATTCATTGTAGATTATATAGATGAGCATGCCTGCACTAGCAGTATCAACTTATTAGTCTTGAATATTTGTTTGCGGAGCAAACAAAGAGGAATTTCGTAGCAATTCTAAGGGGTTGGCGAGTGGTATCGAGCAAGGGACGAAGCCCCCTACCGGGCGCGAAGCGGTCAATGGAATTGCGCAGCAATTCCGGGGGTTTGCGAGCGATAGCGAGCAGGGGGCGGAGCCCCCTAGTTAGAATATAATTTTTTTAGCGTACTTCTTTGATAATCAAACAAAAGTTTTAGCATCCTCCTTTAACTGAGGGAAAAAAATCTCTTCTAAGTCTTATACCTTCTACATATCCCAATATTCGATCCTCTTTGAGAACTTAATATACTTATAATAATCAGATACTCATTTTTTTGTGAGCTAAGTGTAATAAAAGAATTAAATTGACAGAATCCTATTACCAGCGTGAAGTCTCTTCGTTAGAGTATAGTTGAAGAGTCCAATGCGTTATCTGTAAAACTCAAATGATAATTAGGTAGTTGGGATCGCAAAAATCCCTATCGCCTTGATGTCACTTTATTCTCAAGTGATTCTAATTACATAGCTAAAGAAGTAGCGATATAAAAACTTATAATATTTATGAAGAACTGTTAGTTTGCCTTTATGTTTGTAAAAACACAGAAAATTTAACGGTGGTTTACCTACCTTTACACATAATATATCAATTAAAATACGTAATTGAAAAAATTACAACAATAGATATTTCAATAATTGACACAACAATGCATAATTTAATAATATACACAGATAGTTCTGAAATTGTTTTCAATAACATAAATTACTTAAAATTTGACAGTACTGGTTAACTTTGGTCAAATATCATAGTTTGTTTTACAACAGAAGAAAATTTTAACTAAAAAAACCGATTTAAACACTTAAAAATCATTATGCATTTAACTTAGAATATATAGTAGTAAAAAGTATTTAACTTAGAATAAAGCAAATGGTGTAATATTCATCCCCATAAATACAATAATCGGATAGAATGTTTTATTTGGCTATTTTCAATATATTTTTTAGGTGTTAAAGACAAAAGTTTGAAGAAATGGATTTTTGCATCGAATGCTCGTAAGAATGAAATTGCACTTGTAGTATTGAAAGAAATAGAATGAGATTTTTTTTACATGAAATGAAAGGCAATGTCTCCACTTTTCCAAAAATGTAAAACAACTTATGATGGGATCATTTTATGAAGAGAAATCTAGAAACAATTTTTTCCCCCGACGCATGGACCAAAGTTACCCTCCATGGCCAAAGATATCCGCTTTGACAGTAATGTGCAATTTAATAATTTGCTATGATGTACAGTTTTTTTAATAAGTAACAATGCACATTTTGACATTTACGACACAGAGGAAATTACAGCAATGAACATTTTGTTAATTCAAAATACATGGAATTTTTTAACAATGTATATTTTAATAACTTACAATATATGATAAATTGTCAGCAATATATGTTAAACTACTACAATGCATGATAACCTACAAAAATGATAAATCTATTTATTTTTGAGGCGTTAATTAATGAAGTGATTAATTTTATGAAAAAATTGCAATTAAAGTTTAAATAAATTCCCCCTTTTTAACGAAACCCAAATTTATGCTTATGATTTGGAATCATGTGTTTGCATATCTCTTAATTAGGTTAGAAATGGGCAAATGTATTTCTATCAATCAAAAAATAAATTTTATGTGTTTATTTATGGATAACATTCCTTGTATGCAAATGATGAAGAACAACATATAAATATTTAAGTGTTTTTCTTTAACATTTTCAAAAGAAGTTCCGTTCCGCCATAGCTATGGGGGGAAACGAATGATCCCCTCTTATGATTATAATTATCCTGTTAGCCATGTTTTCTGTTTACTCCCACGTATAAAACTTTGTTGCGAAGAATAAGAAATCCAATTAAAGTAAGAGCCCTTTAAACGCCTGCAACGAAGGACAAGTTTTAAATTATATGCGAGCGAGATATGTAAGTCTGGAAAAGAAAAATCGCAAGGAGCCGAGCCGATGTTCTTGCTCTTGTTTGACTTCTGAGATGTTTTTCGGAAAATAAATGTTGGAGTAATAAATTGGGGCTGCCGTGTTAATAATGGGTGTAAGTTAAATTAAACTTAATCCTTCATGTGATAATAATTACGATTATTTATAATTGCGTAGAAAGCTGAAAAAGATAGGTTGTTAAGAGAAATAATTGAATTAAACGACATACTCATATGGCGTACCCAACAACATTAAATACGACGATTATAAAATTTTCTTCTCATTTGCGAGACTTAGAAGCGATTTTAATTTACTTTATTAAAAAAATCTATTGCGCAAATAAATGAAAAATATTATTGATTTGTTTGAGATAAAGGCTTCATTTTTTTAATGGTAGTTAGTACAGGGTTTGTTTGAATTTTTTTTTGTATGATACATAAAACACGTCAATATAAACATTAATATTAATTAATATGGTTAATTCTTGAAATCTTATGCATGTTATCAGTGTGCGTGAAATTAATATGCATTAAGTAATTGAAATTTAAAGTTTAGTTAATTTAAATACCTTTATGGTGAACCGTGATTTGATAAATAGGGAAGGGGTGGGGGGGGGGGGGCGGCTCTACTTTTGATACATTTTGAGATTAATGTAACAAATATAAGATTAAGTACTTTAATGCAGATTCAATGTTCTATTGTTGAAGTAAGTAATGTTTTAGAGTAACATTTAATTTTTACAGCAGAGAACACTAAACTATTTATCCTAAATATGTACCTGCACAACATTTTGAAAACATCGAATTTCTTTAAAGGGTTTGAAATGCTCGACCTTTATGTATTACAGCTGCGTTTCAACATATCACATTGAAACATGACGTATATGTCTTATACTATGTCAAACTTGAGCAGACAAAATTCTTGTTTTAAAGCTGTCTACACCCAACAGATGTTGTTTCCTTACACATAGAACTGTAAAGTTCACAAAATATCTTGATATTTCTCTTAAAGTGCGTGTATAAAATTCATTGCAGTATAAATATCTTTTTCTGAAGAGGAAGATTATTAAAGAGAGAGCTGCACTTAAAATCGTAATTTAGCATAGAAAATTGTGTAATTTGATAAATAAAAAGTAATATAATATAATGCATGTAAAATAGGGGCCCGGATGGCCGAGTGGTAAGCATCGCAGGCCAGCAGTCTGCGTGCTGTAACGGGCGCGGGTTCGATTCCCGCCTTCGCCCTGGGTGTATTTCCTCTCTTTGTGACAGTAAAAAATCTTTCTGTGTCTGTCTTACTTGACGAAGACTTATAAGCGGCTCACTGAGCAAGCACACAAGTCGGAATATGTATGTAAAATACCCTACCCCTACCCCTGCATGTAAAATAACGTATGTATATTGCTACGTACGCGTAATATATAATTATGATTAAGCGATATGCGTTTGAAAAAATATACTTTTTTTCTTCAAAATATACATAGCGAAAATAAGCGTTGCTAATTTCTATTTGAAATGAAATATAGAGTGTAGTACTAATTTGTTCGTATGGAATTTTAATTTACATAAGGGGAAAATTTTTAGGAAGCATATTTCATAATGGAAGAAAAGAAGTTCAACTGCTACTTTCGTGAAAAAAAATAAGAATAAGCCTTTTTTGGATCTTGGAAAAAAAACTGGGTATAGGAATTTTGCTAAGTTTTGCTTTAATAAGTCGAAAACCATTGAAATCCGTAAAACTGCTTAACTATAACTCGGATAAGAATATAACCAAAATATTTAATGTTTATACTCTTCAGTTAATTTTAGTAAACTTAATTTTTTGAAAAAAAATCTCAAATCATTAAGTGGTAAGTGTATAATATTTCATATTCGATATTATAAAAATTAAAATGTATATTAACAATGCGAATGATCCCATAAATTTTTTATCAGTTCCTAATTTCTAAAATTTTTAACTATTTCCCAAAACTTTATTATGTATTTTAATCATACCCAATTACCTAATGAAAACTATCTCTCCGAAAATAAACTATTTGAATCAAATTTAAATTAAACCCTTTACAAAGATCTCACTTGTCAAGTTTCTGAACTCATTCCTTTCGCCGATCGATCTATCAATTGTGTTGTTGGCAAGTCCGAAATTTAATCAGGATTCAGCGAAGGTGTCCCGAGCCTCTAAAAAGTAAGCCCTACAATCCATCACAAGATGTCGATGCACAAGACCGATAAAAAGTTGCAACTGAAAAGAAAAAAAGCCCAGTAACTAGAGAAGGAATTACGATGTTTCATCAAGAAATTTCAAAGCAAGCAGTTCGCCCTCAGCCCATTTCCTCTGCTCCCCTTACCGCAGTGGTTGAAAATAAACTCGAAAGACACATTAAGGCAGAATTGATTTTATCCAATGGGTAGGAAATGAGTTTTTTAAATTGCCATTGCTGCTTCAAACAGCGAAGGTAGGAAGTTAGAGTTTAAATCGAGAGCCGACTTGTTATTGCTTTTCCCCCCACGCGCTGGCACTTAGTGATATATATTTTTTAGTTTTGGAGCTTTACCTGATAAAAAAAATGAATGGTTGATTTTTTTGGGAGGATAACTTAAGTTCAAAAGACATTTAAGAGTGGCATTAAATGTTTCACGGTTGTATTTTAATGTCTTAAGCCACGCCAAGTTTCAGTTAAAATTAAGAGGGGCAGCTTGATATGTATATTTTTTCATTTCTATTGAAATAATTATTAAATGTATTTTATTGAATATAAACTTTTTTATTGAATATTTTACTGTTTTTTTTATAACTGCCATACTTTGTTTCATAAGTGAAGTGATCATAGAAGTCGTAATAACTTGTTAAAAGAAAATTCATAAATGCAAAATCCATAATTTTCCATTTAATGCAGAAACATAAAATATTATTTTGTTTGATCATCTATTTACATTATTGCAAATGATTTCTTTTGTTGAAAA
Organism: Hylyphantes graminicola; assembly: GCA_023701765.1. NCBI lineage: Eukaryota > Metazoa > Arthropoda > Arachnida > Araneae > Linyphiidae > Hylyphantes > Hylyphantes graminicola. Next base: position 12,020,674 of record CM043123.1, read on the forward strand.
AAAATTGTAGAACATATTAAAAGTTCAATATTTCAGAAAATATATTTTCAAAAATCGATTTAAAAAAATAAAATCTTTCTGCTATTAATATTCCTTAAACTGAACCACACTCTTTTGTATTAGCTTAGTAAACGATGTGACTACTATGTTTTTTATATTTTAATAATTATAGGTTGCAAACAGCCATGATTTCGGATCATGAAATGTGTTTCAGGTACTTTTTTAAGTTAATGAAATTTGAAATTCTTATGAGACATTGGGAAAATAAAAAATATAATTTTTTTATTAACTTTTTCTGACAAAATTGACACACTAGCTCTGAATTGCGAATTTTAAGTTCATGACTTCATTTAAACCTTTAGTTTAACATTTTTATGCTTATTATGAATTCATTTCTTATTTTATAATTTTAGAAAGTATGTACTTATTTAACATAAACACTCATATGTAGGTAGGTACATGTATTTTCTGGTTTGTGTGCTGGATCAGAGAACCGCTTATAAACTTTCGTCAAGTAAGACAGACATACAAAATTTTCACATTTCAAAATTTCATTTAAATTTTCAGAGACGCAGAGAGAAAGTACACCCAGGGCGAAGGTGGGGATCGAACCCGTCTCGGTACACTGAGCAGATTCTTAGCGTATTTGACTGCAATCAAACCCACTAGGCCACCCGGGTCCCGTAATATAGTTACTCGTCTCATGAAAGGTTTTCTAAATTACATGTTGTTCATGTTTCGTTAGAGCTCTGAGATGAAATAAGTAATAGACAACTGCTATCTCTTCAAAACCATCAGTGCTGCGTACGATGTCGCCCTTAACGGTTGCGTTGGGTGCCTATTCAGGTGTGGCTCGTCATCTGACTGTGGTTCTAAAATACGACGCCCGTCGCCAATAGCCCTCGTGTAGCTCTAGTGCGACGATAATTCAAAACCAAAACCAAAACCAAAACCATCAGACGTCACAACACGCTATAACATTAATTCCTCAGGCCTTTAAAATATTTAAGAGACCGTATCTCGACATGAGTGAGTGTGAGCTTTGTAATTATTTAAGCTCTTAAAATCAACTGACAGCACCGTAAAATAAGCATTCACAATTTTTTGCAAAATTAGAGAGAGTGAGAGATAGATGGATAGATAGATAGAAAAATAGACAGACAGGCATACTTACAGATAGATAGAATCGCTTTATTGATGTATTGTAGATAGAAATATAGATAAAAGCGCTGTGTTAATGAAAACCTTCCAAAGACAATCTACGTAGCCTCTTTTTTAAGAGGGTACATTCGTACTTTTTTACATCTAAAGATAGTTGTTATTGTGATTTTCTAAAACGCAAAAATAAATACATAAATTCATAGAAATTTTATATTATAATTAACTTTGATATAAATAAAAACATTACAATAACAAAGTACTTTAGAAGAACATATTAGAATAACACTCCACATAAAAAAAAATCATAGACATTTTATTTATAAATGACTTTGATATAGATGAAATTTAAGTCACAAAGTCCATTAGACGATCTTACTTTTTTGCACTTACTAAAATGCGTAGTATAACTGTCTCTTTCTTCCCCCATAACGTTTAATACAAAATACCTTTCTACTTTATTTTAATAAAAGGTTACTTATAGTGCAGTTTGGAAATCCAGAACTTTTTCCAAAATAATTAATAAAACGCTTTAATAATCATAATTAATGTTATAAAACCATTTAAATAATTATTAACCCCACGCTTCTTAAAATTAGTTTCACGGTGATGAAATAAATTAGATCTAGGACACCTACTAAGATGATTATTAACATTTTAAGGGCATTGATTTAATGTTACAAATATTTTGTGCATAGTCATGTTTAAAATTTAAAGTAGCTGAATAACATTTTGTTTATAAAAGTTAAGTATCAAGCGAATAATTTTATATTTCGTTTACAGTTAAAACGACTTATATTGTCAGTTGAACACAATAAAATGAGTCCTTTACAATTATGTAAACTTAGATACATACTAACGTTTGCTATATTTTATTCCCAAAGTATATTTTAACATTTTAAACTATTTATTAAAACAAAATATATTATTAGTTCTCTTTATTAAAAAATCATTTGAAGCCTATTAATTAAAAATCATTCAAATTCTATTTATTATAATAAAATTTTGAATTCTATTTTTTTTAAAAATTACTTGAATTCTATTTATTATAAAATAATTGAATTCTATTTATTATAAAATACTTGAATTCTATTTATTATAAAATATTGTAATTATATTTATTAAAATAATGTTTGAATTCTATTCATCATAAGAAAATTAAATAGGAAGTATACACATTGCCATACATTATTGAACCCGATACAATTAGCTAAACATATATTCTACAAAATTACATAACATTTAACCGAAAGTAATTTTAATCAAACAATCTAAATATATTTGGTTATTAATTTCAAAACAAAAATATTTTAATGAACTAGCTTCCGCAAAAAAAGGCGGTAACATACACCGCATAATTATAGCCAAATCACATGCACTATACAAAATTGGGTTTATTTTCCTTGAGTCTGTTTTCTGTACAAATCCATTTGTATCTCTTGAAGTCAGAAAACCAAAATAGGCAATATTCGGCAATTAACTTGAAACACTGATATATTTTAATGAACAAACTTCTACAAGAAAGAAGTCTGTAACATATGCCCCATGAATTTGGCCAAATGGCATGCATTTTTCCCAAATAGTTTATTTACCGTACGTCGGTCGGTTCTCTGTATAAATCCATATGTATCTCTCGCAGTCAGAAGAACCGAAAGGCGTTATCCCTTTGTACCGTTTTTCTCTTTTATTGGTGTTTACCTGGTGATCCATCTTCAACGACTATTCGCCTGTCGTAAGAAATGTTGACCGAAAGTGAAGGCTGAAGGAAACCTAAATGCCACGAAAGTGGTGGGGGGAAAAGTATAAATCATCTCGAACCGAAAAAGCACGTTAGTATGCAATAGAAATGGGTGATTCTCCCATAATTGTGTTGTGCAGTTTGTGTGGTTAAATTTGGTATATTTGTGATTTTATTTGTTTTTTTAGTAGAATGTATTTTGTTATGTATTTTTATAATTTTATAAAGTATGTTCAATTAAATAGTTGTAAATATTGCTACAAGATAATTTTAAGTACTCAAATTGTCACTTATTCGCTCTTCTCTGCACCATGTACTACTCTTTCGAAAAAACTTTAATGTAATTTATTATTTTTATTACCAATTTTAATACAAAAAGTATTATTTGTTTGTAAAAAAGTAATTGAAAATAATATATTTTTTCTGAGTATGAGTCATGTCCCCTAGTTTTTGTGTCTTTACTGCCTCCTTGTATAAAACTCATTAAGTGAAAATTTCATAATTTGTGGAAAGTTAGGATTTAGTATAGGAAGACATCTCGTATGCGTTCAAGAGTCCATGTGTTATTTCTGGGGACTGCCAAAGCAGCTAAAATTTTCAGAAAGGATAGAAAGCTAATAATGTTTTTATAATCGGCCACTTTTGTTCTTTACTTAAATTTAGTTAAAATCATTAAGTTCATGCATATTATTATTCTGAACATACTAACTTATTTCAGGAAACAATTCATTTAAAGTTGTACTTACGCTTATGGAAGTATCACTATCAACTACATAAAAGTCAACCGAATGAAATTAGCTGGACATCAGTGCAGTATGAACCGTGACTCTTTAACATCAAGAGTCTTCCACTATAAACCAATCGGCACCAGGGCAAGAGGGAGGCCAAACTTCGATGGATTGACTGTGTCGACGAGGATTTTAGAACGATAAAAGTGCAAAACTGGAGGTTGTCTTCCAAAACATGATCAGAATGGAAGAAAATTCTGAGGAAGGTCCTGGCCCACAAAGGGCTGTCGAGCCAATAAAGAAGAAGAAGAAGGAATAATCACTAAAAATCTCTTACAGGATAAATACTGATGGCATTATAAAACTAATTTTTATAAATTAAATATATCTATTAGGTTTAAAGTAACTAATATAAACTTCATACGAGGTTCACATTCAACAATGCAAGTACTCTCCTAAGTTCACAGACAACATAAAAGCATATATATTTTTTTCATTTAGTTGACAACATCAATAACATTTCCCTAAGTTTACATATTAAAAATATGATAGTTAATATAATTTACAAAAACAATACAAACAATATTCTACTTTTTTAAAAAATAATAATAATAAAAATTAAAATATTTTAAACAGTGAAGATAGTTTTTCCGGCAGGTGAATGATATATGTTGAATTCAGCACATTTAGTTATATATTAAATGGTAGTAATTTTTGAAAAGGCATCAATTAATAAATGATTAAAAAATACTTAAGAAACAACTACATGAACTATTAAAGCAACATATAAATTATGAAAAGAGTATTTCTAGCCATAACAAGATTTTTTAAGTAAAATATGTCAAATTAATAACAATACAGTAAAGTTAATTTAATCCATTTCCAAAAAACCCCACTTAGTCTGCAGACAACAATACATTCAAACATCTAAACTTTACCCAATATCTAGTTCGCAAATTTAAAGTCATTTTTACCCTTTGAAAATAATCTCTAGAAATATTTACCGCTATGTTCAAAGATCCAAAGAATTCTTATTAATTAGTCCTTTTTCATAACTAAGGGCGCAATTATCGTGGTTGTAGAATAACTCTAATTAAAGAACCTGTCGTCTAAGAATTTCTATCGTCTTGGGTCCAATTTCTGCAAGAAACTAAGCATTATTATAACTTCAGTTGAGTTGCTTTCAGATATAAATAACAGCTTTAATCAACTGATATGTAATCCTTGGCTATTGTATTTTTAGCGTCACAAAATACGTTTTTAATATAAATACCACAAGTAGAATAAAAGCGAAATTGAATGTATACATCAGATATATAACTAGGCGTATTCATTATAACGGTGTGAAGAAAGGGAGAAAAATGGAGTTAGTGTTAAAAAAATGCAGAATATAATATAAATAGATTTATTAAAAGTTTCACGATCCCGACATGCAAAAAAATGCTTTCTTATGGAATGGATGTTGGAATTGATTTAAGACTATGTGTTTATATCTGTGGTATGTCAAATATAATTCTTTTAATTTTAATCTTTTAACGTGAAGGAGATTTCAAAATATATTATTATATCGTCGTTATGCAAATAATATTATACCTGCAACTATTTTGTCCATAAGATATGCATTAGCTTTGAAAAATATTTAAAAATAAAGCTTTCGCATAAGTTATGTATAAATCATTGTAAAGATGTGGGTTGTTACTTGGAAATTTGGGCAGGTGAGCTGCCGAATGTTTACCAGTTCCTAGAATATATCAGGAATTTTACCTAAAAATTAGAAAAACTTTAAAAGTTAGTCAAGCCAGAAACTTTCCTGAAAATGTTTAAATATGTAAATTTGAAAACCGAAAAAAATGGGATGGTGGCACTACTTTTTTTGAACTTCTTTATCAACTATTTTGTATTGGAACAACATCTGTAACTAAATTTTGGGTCCATTTGTTAATCCACTTCATAACTTCAGGCATTGAGTCGCGTCCATGGTTGCTTGTTGATAATGATGCTTTTTTTAATAATCCAAAAGGATGCACTTCAAAGGATTTTAACTATATTTTAGAGAAATATCTGAAAATACAAAAATGCGATCTCAAAAAAACCAAGAATTTTTGTAGATATGTAAGAGTATAACGTTATGAATTTAGTTTTTTGTCCGAGCATAAGACTTCCATGAAACATATTTCTAATATTTTAAAAAATTCTTTTAGTGTTTTACTATAGTTAAGATAATGCATACATTTGATTTTAAAAGGTATAGACAACTCATTATCAATAAAAGAAACGAATAATTTGTGTGGCCTTGAAGCACTTGTCAAATACTTTCGTGATAACAAAGAAAGGCAATGTTTTATTTTTATTCTTGCAGTATCGATTTTTAAGAAAACAATCAGTGCGATGAAACGAGCACAATTCAAGACAGATTTCATTCACCTAAGGAATTCAATACGCGAAAAAAAAATCAATCTAAATATTCAAAGTCACATATAAACTTACGAAGAGTTGAAAATCGGAAACATCTAGGCTGTGATGATGCAAAAAAAAAAAGAAAGTACAGATTCATTTTTAAAATTGATCCACGCCGACTATGCAAACAATGTACGAAGTCAATAAAACGATAACGCCAGGAATAACCCAAAAGATTAAATTTCGGTAGATATTTTAGAAAAAAAATCCGTAAGAGAGTGAAGAAGAATAACATTAGCTTGTGCTGCTTATGGCATTGAGGCAAAAAGTAAGATGTCACGCAATAGGAACCGAATTCGAGGAATAGATTTTAATAAAAATAAATACATATTTGTGGAAAAACTTTATTGCAAGACAAAATAGTTCAGTTTTTGAACCCTGAATACACTGATTTGTTTTAAATTTTATCTAAAAAGTTTGTTTATTTTTTTTAGCTTACAAGTGCTGAAGAAAATACACAAGCATTTTCAGTCAATGGAAAGAAGTATGGAAGACATATAATATTTAGTTTTATAAATATGTATCTTTAAAAATAATTTTTCTTTTCTTAATTTCAGAGGGTGTGTAGTTTATGTAATAAAATATATCTAGGAGAAACGTGTACAAAAAATGTTTAATTACTAAAATAATTTGTTTTATCTTTTAACACGTTCTGGATGGGAATTTTTCCGATGCATCAGATTCTTTAAGATTTTGATAAAAAATAGGCATATTTTCTTTCGTAAACCAGTTTTATTTTTAGGAAGAAGAACAGTTTTTTCTTCTTTAAACACCAAATTAAGTCTTGATCGAGGAATAAATCAGTCATGATGCGGTGTTACTTTAATTTTTTTTATCTATATTACTCTATATATGTGTTAGATGACAATGTTCATCGTGTTATGAACGCATTTGGCTTGATACTGTTTGCGGCTAATTACCATAAAATATATGGAAACACTGAAACTAATTGTATTCATTTTACTTTTAGATTACGAAAACATCACCTGATCGAATATCCAGAGTCAATATGAAATTGGAGAGCAATTTGGACGCCTACACAATGGCTTTGTATGATTGATTTTACATGTGAGAATCGTGTAATTGTGTACTTTACAAATATATAAGCTAGTATAAAGTAAATATAGATTTTAGAAAAGTTTATTTTTTGTGTGCTTATTCTTTCACAAAAATAATGCCCTACATGCAAATGACAAATGACAGTGATTGCGCCCTCTAGAAGGGAGAGTGTAGGCTTTGTAGCCCATCACCCAGCTCGCCAGAAGAGACAGTTACAAGAGACACACAAAGAAGGACGACACAAACACATAGACAAATAACAACATTTATTGACAAGCACAAACATCCCTGCCTTTACCGGGATTCGAACACGAGCCCAGCAGCTCCAAAGGCTAGTACACTAACCATTGCGCCGACGGGCCGGCGCCCTACATGCAGCAGCGATGCGAAACTTACGGCGACATGTGAGTAAGAGTCTAGGCTTTACTTGAAACATATCAAATTTCTTGTGCAACACTTTTGAGTTTCGTCGTGTTAAAAATATGAAAACAAATTATGTTAAGATAATTTTGGATATGAGTATACGTTACATGCAATAGTATGCATTAAAACATCTGTAACGTTTTTTAAAACTATAGTAAACTCAAAAAGTAAACTTTAGTGGTAAGTAAAAAAAGTGGACGATAAAACATTCATTAGGATAATTTAAAACAATAAAATATCTTAAAATTTGGCATTTCCAAAACTGATATCTCAAAATATGCTTTATGAAATGCAATTGATTTTCACAGTGTGTTTTAAAATAAGATCTGAGTAAAATTACTTGTAAAATTTATATTATTGATTTTTTAAAAATTAAATGTTCCTTATTATTTGAAATTTTTTAATGAACATAACTTTGAAGCTATGCAATTTCTTACACAATATTTGTTGTGCTTAGATCTCATTACAAAACAAATAAGAGAGTTTAATGAATGAGTCGGTCAAATATTCCGAACAAATGAGTTGCTTTTTACTCAACATTTCTTCAACATTCGCAATTATTTTTAAGATTTTTTTTAGTATCATATTTTATTTAACATGATTATCTATAAAAACCAATAAAAATAATGAATTTTAAAGCATAAAAATTTAGATTTCTCAAGATAAGGATCCACCTTAAAATGCTCTTATTTTTTTTATTGAAATTACAGATATAGATGAACAAATGCTTTGAGACAGACTTCAAAAGTCTAATGCGATATGGTGTGAGCTGAAAAAGCGTTTTAGAAAATGAATAATGCATTCACTTTATTTGTGGCTGTGTTCTCGATAATGTGCACTAGAACACGAACAAAATTCTTAAAAGGTGCAGATGTAGACTTTAAAATTCATTAATTAAATAAAGAACATCTCAAGTTAAGAACTACTCAAGTTAAGAAGTTTTAGGTTAAAGACTATCGAATTTATTCAACACATATACGCTTCAGATTGGCGAAATACGGATTTCTTTTCAAATACTATAGTCAATATCATTGAACATTGAAATTTATACATTAAGTTCCGTACTACAAGGAAAAGAACGAAAAGAAAGAACTAATATTTACATTTTATTTAAGTCTTTTCTCAAACCCAAACTATCAAAGAAGAATTTATTCTTTAGAAAAGTTTAAAAAAAAGTGCTTGCGATGCATCTTAAAACATTCTTTTTTAAATTTGAGACAGCTATGGCTGAATAAAAGAGATATAATATCTTATCCCCCCTTTAATCTGTTAGAGTCAGGAATTCTGGGGAAAAGTTCTTTTATATTTTACAAAGAAATGCAAAACCCCATATTATAAATAATAAAGTTTGCTTCTGAATAATTTTTCACATGTCATAAAAACTCTGGATATAATGTTTGTTAATCTCAAATTGTTGCTTTATATGAAAAATAATCTCAAAAGCTCTGTATAAGAACTCATGATACAATATTTTAATAAAATTCTTGTAGAAGTTAGTGTCAAATGTATATTTAATACCCTATTTATATTTAAAAAAAAAGACCTGCTTTGTTTATAGCAAATGAAAATATAATATTGATTTCGAAATAAACGTGTAATAAAAAATAAAAATTTCAATACTTGAGTTTTGTAATTGATAGTAAAATATTGAACAACAACAATAAAAAATGGAAATTATGTTTACGAAAAACTTTTTGCAATAAAATAGCACGTAAGATCCGTTTTCAGTTTGTTTGCTTTTGAAAAATAATTTATAATTGAGCAAAAAAGAGCATTAAATTGAAGCTCAATAATTTTACATGAATTTCAATTGATTTTTAAAATAAAATCAATTGAAATTAATGTAAAATTATTGAGCTTCAATTTAATGTTAATGTCTTAAAATCATTTAAAATTATCCTTTTAATTTGAACACGTTACAATTAACAAATCTTTAATAAATAAACCTAAAAAAATAAATTATTAAACCTTTAATCTAGACAAGAAATATTCCATATATTTGGAAAAAAAATATAAATATTCAATCTTTCAAAATTTAAGCTATCAAAAAATTCAACTACTATACTTTATTTCACGCTAACCCAAACAATTTATCAAGCCCTCGGATGTAATTGATCACGACACAAAACTCTCCACCCCCACAGAGCCGCCATTGTACCCGACATATGTTACTGTCAAACAGCGGTACGAATTATAAATTTCTCCCCCAATCGACAGCCCAGAGAAGAAACAAAGATCTTTCCCAAGATTTCTTTTGCTCAAAGAAACTCCAAAGAGAATGTTTATTAGAGGCCAAAAGAATGTCTTGCGCACGGAAATAGATCCAAACATCCTTCCCATTTGAGAACAAACCCAGGATAAATGGATCGGGACCGTAAGGTCGGGCCATGCTAAGAGATAGCGACCAGTACAAAGGATGGGATCCCATTCATTAACTAGCTTTGTGCCAGAGGAAGTTTCCACAACTAGGGAGTGGAAAGAAAGTAATAGGAGGTTTCTTTCGCACTTGTTTCTCTTCCAGGCGGCCTATAACCTCTTAAAACCCGAACAAAATCCTACTCGTATATTCTTATATGATCGAAACATACTTTGCATACAAATATATGTTTAAAAAATGTTTTTCATTTTTTCAAAAAAAATTGTGTTTAATAGTTACTAAGGGACACGCCTTAAGCTCTAAAAATACAAATTTTTTGTGTGCTATGAATACAACAAAAAAGGCCGTATCACTCATTTGTAGTTAACGGATTTGTTTAACAGTGTTTTCAATGCAAAATGTCTTCAAAATGAACTACTGCAATAACTTTTTGAAAAGTTTGAAATTTTTAATTTTTTTTTAAGAACTGTAATATCGTATTGAACCCCGCTCAGCTTCATTTTTTATAGATATTAATGTATTTAATGAAATAAACTTAATCACATTAGATGACAAGATTATTATGCTTCGTAACTATATAATGGTAATACTGTTACAAGTAATCAAAGTTGACCTACTTCAAAGTTAGCTGCAGAAGTTTTTTAGATAAAAATACGCTATATTTTGTTTAAGGACGAAAGACTATGTATTTTTGCTTTTCCAGCCGTCATTATCACACTGAGCATTGCACGTGCATTCGTCTAGCTGGCAATAGAGTTCAATTAACTAAAGCATTGCCCAGTTTGTCACAGCTTAGCTGAGTGCGATTACCCTCTGAGCGCTATTACCCGTCTCTCCCCTATTTGGATCTTCTTTGATCGACCAGGTCAATTTCGGAACTAATTAACGTATTAATTGTTTATGTGGAGGTTCTAAAAATGTCCCCAAATGGGGAAGCCAGGTCGCAAGAGGCTAATTGAGCAATTATGTATGGTTGTGTTCACTGCATAACTTTTAAATTAAATTTATTTCAAATAACATATTTGTTTGAAAAATCAGAATTGGATTTATTTTCACAGAGATGATTTAAAGACATTAAAAAATACATTAGGGTCAACAATTTATTATTTATAAAATTTTAAAATTTAAGTTTATTGTGAAAAAGACTGACGCACAAAATATGAAAAATGTTGGGTCTTACGTTCGGAGGGTTAGGATCCTCAGGGGGATAAGGATATAGGCTGAAATGTAAACTTGTTTTCACTGCATGAGTTTCAAATTTTAATTTTAAATACTATTTTCCTTTTTAATTTTTTAAAATTATAGCTCTAAAGAAGATGCACTAAAGAAGATGCTAATTGACTCCCCCATACACTAATTTTTTAAAATTCATTGCAATTTTTAATTTTTTTCTAAATTATGTGTGTTGCTGGAAAACCAGACCGTCAAGTGACTTGTTTATACGTCTGCATCCCTAAGGGTAAAGGATATACTCTTAAAAAATATTTGGAAAATTTGCACAAGAACTCTGAAACTTTCTAGCTACCACCACGATTTGGAGCATGAATCGATCAATTTTGTGATAAAACTATAACTTTGATGCAACGCAAAGGTGGTTAATCAACGCCCCAAATAATGGTGGTAGCTAGAAAGTTTCATTATTCAGGTGCAACCCTGCCCAAAATTTTCAAATGTGTACATAGGCCGAAATTCTAAAATTGTCGGAATTTTTATTTGTTTTAAAAAATAGTTCAGTACTCCAATTTGAACCTCCCGAAATTTTTAATTATCCATTAATTGGAATATATTTTAAGCAAATAAAGATTTACTATCGGAAGTCTGGATGATACTGTTAAACATTACGTTTTTGAATATTTAGATTACGGAAAGTAAATGATATATAAATGTTTGTGAACAAACGAATAAGTTTGTCTTATATTCTATTATTCCATAATGTTTGCACACATATTTTTAATATGCTTGTAATTGAAATATTCGTAGTGAAGTATTTAATACATTTTTACATCCTGTTATAGTGTTTTACTTATTACACAAATTATTTTTGTAAGATGCCTTGCAGGAAAAAAAACTTAACACACTCAGAACATGCTTCGTTTTTTTTTTCTGGTTGAGGGCGGAACTGCGAATAGAAATAAAGAGGGATTAAAGCACAAATTGACAGAACAATAAACATAGTATTAATAATAAAAACTAGTTAAGAGTTGGGAGGAAGTACAAAAGCCATAAGATTTAACAGAGGCATACATCCTCTATCATCCCTATTCCACAGTCAAAGGTAAATGCAACAAGGTTGGTTGGTAGACATATATATTTGGTCAGGCCGGCTTATAAACCTTCGTCAAATAACACTGACACAGCACACACATAAGTGGATCCCTCTAATTTCTGTTGTTGTTGTTGTTGCTAATCCTACTTGGTCTGACTTGTCAGACCAAGTCCAAAAGGTCGTTGACCCGCAGAAAGTCAATGACGAGCAGAGGGGACGAGAAAACATCATCTTTGGATAGTCCGACGCAGTCCAGAATATGCTCGGGGGAGGCCTGGTGAACCAGGCATTTAGTGCAGGTTGCGAAGGTCTTCTCGCCCTCTGAGAAGGAGAGACATTTTAAGTGGCCACTTGCTAATCTGGCGACCGCAGTGCTGGTGGCTCTGTCACAATTGAGAACCATTGAAGAGCCCGGCACCTTGAACGCATACCAGTGATGAATGGGAGGTTTTCTCCACTCTTTTGAAATTTCGCTTTTGACGATGGATTGATGTTCTAAGAAGGTAAGGGCTGAAGAGGAGGGATTAGAGTGACAGCAACCTTCCTTGGCAAGATCTGCCTGCTCATTTCCATATATGTCAACATGGGATGGTATCCACTGTAGAAAGATGTTATGGGTCTCTGAGATGAGCTTCAATTTGTGGAGAATGGAAATGCTAGTCTGGTCTCCAACCGCAGTCCAATTATAGAGATGTTGAAGGGAGCTGCGACTGTCTGAAAAAATCCAAAGGTCCTCATAATCTTCTTCGTGAAGGATAGCTTCCAGGCCCTTATCAATTGCAATGAGTTCACTCTTGAAGACAGATGAAGAGTCAGGATTACGAAGGCTCATTCGCAAATAATCCCTAGGTTTCCCAATGTATATGCCGCTACCAGCGCAGCGATCCAGTTTGCTTCCATCTGTGTAGATTTTAATGGAATGATTTGGGACCGTATTAATGATCTCCAAAGCCAGCTGCCTAAGGTGAGCAGGAATCAATTCCTTCTTGTTTACAGGGATAGCAAGGTCGAAGTGAAAGTGAACCCCTGGGAGTCCTTCTGAGGGATCCAAACAAGGTTTAAGAGAGTGGGGTTCAATATCATGAAAAGGCAACCGCAGCTCTTTGGCAAGACTGAAGGGACTGCTTTTCTTGAGCCTTTGATTGTTGTGCCAGTTATTCAGGTAAAGGGAGGTTTTATTGTGTTGGCCATAGCTGGAGAGCTTGTTAAAGTATTTAGTAAGATTGGCCTTTCTTCTAATTTTTAGAGACAAAGACCAATTAGGATCCCCAGAATTGACTTTTTACCCGCAGAGGTATCGATTTGGTATGGGAACGTGGAAGACTTTGTGACCACGATGGATTTAACATGCACCAGTCACCATTAGCGCACACGGGGGTCTTCGGAAGGCAGCGGGACTGGAACTCGCAACCTTAGGCATGCTAGTCCAAGACCTTACCGACCAGGATATCCCGGCCCCATTGGAGGTGTGTACACTGCGAACAGAAATGAAGGGGCACACAGTCAGATTCAAATCAGGAATTACTTTGCTAACCGATGTAAACACTAACAACAACAAATACAATTTGAGTATTTATAGTAATTGACAGTCACAGAGCAACCCAAAAGTAGGAACCGCCATCCGACCGACACATCTCAACTGTTTTGTTCCCTTATCCCCTAAGTCCAGCAAAACCAGACAAGGTCCATGAGTCCAAAAATCTTAAGGAAGTCCAGGACCATCAGTGGACTTCCCAGTAGATCTTGATGGCCTAGTCTTAGGCACTCCAAGATGTGAGATGGTGAAGCCTGCCGTGAAGAGCCCTTGGAGCATGTGTCAAATATTCTTGAACCACCCGAGAAGGCCATACTTCTGAGGTGCTCACTGAGGAAACGGGAGATTGCGGTTTGTATCTCAACTGCTCATCTCATGATCAGCTAAGGTCTGCACGCAATAGAGCAGAGACAGACATCCACCACCGGTGCTCAAGGCAACGGAAGCTGCAATTTCTCCCCATCTCGACTGTGGAAATATTAATCATTTATCCATTTTGTTGTGACTTACTTATCAATTGGTATTTGACTTCAATATTGGTCAGTTACAAAGGTTTGTTGTCTTTTGCATTGGTGAACCATTGAAAGAAATATTTTCACAAATGTCCAAGTATTTTCTGCATTATTTTCTATAACATTATATTTCTTTAAAATATTAATAATTAATTTATTAGTTTTTTGGCCACATTACATGAAAATTTCATAACACTTATAATTTAAGTCTTTAAATCACAAGAAGAATTATATGTGGTAAATTAACGAACGAGAGTAAAATACAACTGCTATATAAATATAACGATGTGTTTAACATCTGTACTTCCTATTTCCCTTAGAGCCTTTTGCCTCCCAAGACGGTCTTGTACATTCGCTTGACATCAATTATACACGTCTTTTTTTTAAATTGCTTCATTACCATTAGAAAAGGAGTACCGGTGGTATTTAACATCACAGAGATAAATGAAGATTGAAATGTCTGGAACTAAGAAAATGAGATAAGTTACCGGAGATCGCAAAAATCACTTAAAACTGAACAGACCGTGGATTGGGTTTTGGTCTGGTGCGCAAAGTGTTGGTTTCGCGCCAGCAAAAAGACTAAACATAAAAGTCTGTAATGGACAATTAGTTTGGTTATAAATAGAGAAATAGTTAACTGAAATAATAATCGAGGGAATTAGAAGACATATAAGTTTGGCTAACAGGCAAAATAATGAATTTTTAAATGATTATTTTCGTATCATAATTTTATATCTAAATGAATAACTAAGAGTATGATTTGATGTATTGATTCTGTTAATTTGTGACAAAATATGCAGTTAAGTTTTGAATGAAGGAAAGTATAAATTAAAATTATAAAAAATGACCAATTGAAGAAAATGGACCCTTGCTCAGCCTTTTGTTAACACGGAAGGTACTAGAAACTAAAATACACTTTTTCTTGAATATTCTCAATTGTACTGTTAAAAAACCATGGTTTCTGTTTGTTTGATACTTCAATCTGTAACCTAATTTTCGATTAAGTACAATAAAATAGACAGCAAACCTTCAGAGTATCTAACAAATTTAGCATATACCAATCTCTTTAAACATATTTTATCTACAGTTTACCCAGGATCTTATTAGTATGTAACAGGGTTCATTTTAGATACTTTTAACTGCAATTAAAGTTGTATAACGATTGTTCCGATTGAATTTTTACGAACTTCCAAGAATAAACTGCATAAATGAATACAAATTATTTGGATGCTTGTGACATATTGAAAATAATAACCTATAATGAGACTTTCAATAGCTAACAGATATTTTTCAACATGAAACGCAGTTAGCAAAATTATTGTAATTAAACCTAGTCATAGAAAAAATAATCCTTATACTAGTAATTGGTTATTATATGATACAATAAATTTTGAAATCTCTTACAAAATACTTGCTTACCCTAAATACATATTTTACATTTCACGGATAAAACTCCCAAGTAAATATATTAGTAAGTATAAAAGTTATGCTTAAAGACTCGTTCGGGAAAATCATTTCTTTCAGCTTAAGCTTTTAATTCGAGACTAAGACCCAATTATGAGAATGTAGGTGTGGGTGAAGCGAGTGCAACTGAACATTTTTCGAGCTAATTGGCCACCAGAGATCCTTGCGAAAGCGAACTTTTAAAAGTATAAGGCTATTTCGAAGTTTCGCCATTACAATATTTTAATTGAAGGACAACTAATGATATCTACTACACTTTCGTTAAAATTATTTTGAAAGTTATAATTATTTTGAATACAAAATATTCATTGTAAAAATGATATCTGTATCATTATTTTTTGGATAAAAATTCTGAAAAATACAGCCGACAGAGTACACATGTTGCTCTTGTCAATTTATTGTCATCAGTAAAGTTCAATGTTTTCAAAATGTGTACAAATCTGTTTCTTCTAATAACCGAAGTAATAACAGCATTACTTACTGCGAGTGAATGATAGAATTTACTACATCAATGCAAAAAATAGGGTAAGTTTTATTCAAAAATCCTCTTCCTTAATAAAATCCTTAAATAAAATTTACAAGAACTGAAAAGGTCCAATGTGGCCAAATTTGATCTGTTTTATATAAAAATAACTTGATAGGCCAATGGTCATTTATTTATAATCAAGCATCTTGTTCAAGTCAAAATCAAAAGCGAATAACGTCTCATCAAATTTGGCATAAACGAAGATATAAAGGAATAAAAAAACCGTATTTTTAACTTAAGTGTAAACTGCCATAAAATTAAAACAATAGTGAATATCTAAAACAGATAAATTGAATTATGAAATTTTCTGATTTTTTATAGCTAACTTAAAAAATTCCCAACCATAAGCAAGTTGAAAGTTCTAAAATAGCACTGACTTTAAAACTTACAATTATCGATTGGTAATCCTTTAAAATATAGTCTTCAAGATATTTTTACATCAAAAACATATGCCTTCGAATGCTTAATCGGATATAAAAAATTCCTGAAACGTAACCGAAATATTACACTAGTTACTAATGGGTTGTTTTGTGTAATAAATTTGGAAAATAAAAATAATTTGAGCAATTATTAAATGATTTTTTCCAAAATTAATGAAGGTAAGTAATATAATCTGGAGATTTTTCTTTTTTTTATTGAATTTTCATTTTTTACAAGATAATGAGTTTACAATTAATTTAAAAGTACTTAAAATACATTTTTTAATGACGGTATTGTTTATTAAGACTCATTTTTTTTAAAGTGGTATCATATTTAAAATTAATACAGATTTTCATTTGCTAAAAATTAAATAACCTAATTTTATGAAAAATAAACAGCGTACAATTAAAAATGCATTAATATTGCTAGTGCAAATTAAAGCAATTTCGTGACAAATTGTTTGAAAGCCCACAATATTTTTTTTTCTAATATAAATTTAATAAGATCTTTAAAAAATATATTAATTCCTTAAAAAGGATTGAAGCGTCAAGGTATGAAATGACGCTTTTCTAATGTTCCTTTATCGAATGCAACCAATTTAAAAAGAAGTTCAAACATCATTTAAATTTATAAATTCATAAAAAAGTTACATTCTACAAACTGTAACAGCATTACAGTCTCCGATTGTATGGAAATACTTTTATAAACAATTACCCCTTACTTGCTTGTATAGTTGTTTTCGCGTGAAGTTCTTAATATCGCAGAATAAATCGTTTTACAGAAACGGCGTATCGCTGGAAAAGTTAAAAGGCTGGTAAGGAGGGATAGTTGTATTATGTGTTTTGAATCAATTTTTTTTATAAATATAGTATAATACAGCATTACCAAACAATATTATAGAACTTAGAAATTTTGAGAAATATCATTCTGCCTTACCATTTATAATGAAAATCTTTAGCCCTATTTTTTAATCAAGAAATAAAACATTGTTAAGTTGTAAAAATCATAGCTTTAAAAAAAAACTAAAAGGCATATGTCTAATGTTGTAGTATAAAACATGATCCCTTTTTCTGTAAAGGTACAGACATAACAGTATTTCTTTTTCTGTGAAATACTATAAGCACCAGTACATATTAGCACTCAATAAACTTCCTGATAGTCCCGTGGTCCCTCGACACAGACTTGTTACTACAAATGGGAAACATCATTAATATCTAAAACCGTGGTCCGGATGTTTACAGTCCGGGAGATTTATTATGTCCGGACAGATAACAGCGGGGTTTCTGCTTAGAACTGTCATAAATATCATTTAAAATATAATATTTTAAAATGAAATAACGTGTTGAAGATGGACATAAATGTGAATTTTGTTTTATGTGTATGCAAAAACATGTATGTATAGCTAATCAAGTATGCAAACAACCTTATAATGAAATTTCTTATTCTCATAAAGAAAAAAATATTTTAAATGCTTGTTTTAACAATAGTAATAGTTTGCTGAAATGGATGCAACTATATTGTGTCTCTAAAGGAAGAAAAAAATAGTCCTCGTGTAGCTCTAGTGTGAGTACTTAAAGTAAAAAAAAAAGAAAATCTATATCAAATATATTTATATCCTGGTAAGAGCTTTACTTCCTCCATAGAGTAACACAGTGTATTTGTTGCTCTTTAAAACTATTCAAAAACAATTTTTCAAAAAGTATAAACTTTTAATACTTATTATTCCGTCAAATCCTACCAAATAATCCATTTAAGCCAACTACACCCCGTGGTTAAATAAATGCTAAGAATCATTTAAACCCCTAAAAATGAAACCAGAACCTTCTCTATCCCATCTAAGCCTAACTAACGAGACCAGAGCCCCGAAAGCGGAAGCACACTTTGATAAGGGGCAAAAATTAGGGGGGAGCTACCCAAAGTGGGCGGATCGTTAAGGATATTTAATAACCCCTTCTATAATAAGGATCCCCAGACGCGAGAGTGAAGCACTTCCGGTTTCCGTGTGACGTTGGCCCCGTCATTTCCGGTGTCTGCCGGTGGCCGACAAGAACCGTCCATTAGTGGCATGTGTTCTCATTTGTCCAATGGCGGCTTGATGCATTGACGTCACAACTTGGTGTGATCGAGGGTCCCCTGTTTATTCGGATTAGGTTATTATAAGGTTCGGATGACGATTGGGTTGATACATGGTAATGACTCTACCTGGAAATGTAGCTGCAAATCTGCTTTTGATAAATTGGTGTCAGTTAGTTTGTTGAGCCACAATTTGTAATAAGCGTAGGGAACTAGACTACTTGATTTATATAAACGTAAGCAAAAGTTTGGCTTGTAGTATTTACATTAGTACTCGAAAGTAAGCTGAAATTTGGTTAGATCGAGGTTAATTGACTTTTTAAAATTTCAAGCATTCGTCAGGCGGTGCTGATGTTACGTAAACAAAATATAAGCAAATTATTTTTTTAACATTTGAATAATGTAATTAAAGTACATATCACATTTAATACCAAAAGAGAAAAATTGCTGAGTAAATTTTTTTTTTTAGAAAATAAGGTCACACTCTGTTCCCCTTACAGACCATGCACCAATTGTCCACTTATTAGTATATAGTCGTATTTGTTAGATACACATTGATGTTTTATCACTATGTGTATCTAACAAACCTCAAACAAGAATTGATTGTTAAGAATAATTAAAAAAATTGATGTTTAAGAATTGATTGGTGCCTTCAACAAATAAAATTATTGATATAATTTATTAAAACGTTATAATTATAATTTTCCCCCCTAAATTTTGGTTAAAAAATAAGATTCCCACCCCCCTTGTTTTTAACCATTTCATTCTAGATGCATAATGAATTTATTTGACAAATTTAAGATTTTTTGAATAATAAATGAAAAGTTGGGAATAAAAGGGTTAATAAAAGTACGCAAAGTGTTCTCCTAATATTTTTAACAGTGTATATCGTTTATACTTAAAAAATAGGGAATATTAACTTTAATATTGATGCTTGACATCTTACGTGCTCATTAGTAATAGCATCAAAGAAGGGAGAAAAGCTATAGCAATATTACAGGTTCACTGTAATCAACATTGTTTTTATCCGACTATTTCGGTAATCCAACTGATTTTTTGCAACTAAAGTATGTCGATTGCATAGAATATTCGACATATAATCAAACTAAGGAAATATTCGAATTCATCTATCGATAAAAGAACGTTGGCTGCATAGAATGAAAAATGTTAGTCGAAAATACTTTGATACGTGTAAAAAATAAATTTTGTTGTTGTAATTACATAAGAATCCTTATCTAACAAGCAAAAATTTCTTATTGGGATTATAAACCCCGTTATAAAAAATTACAAACAAAGAAAAAATATAATATATTATTATAATTTGAAATGCAAAACAATCACATTTTCTAATTTGAAAGGAAGCAGCACAAAACGACCAAATTTATGTACTGCATTTGAATTGACTTTAAGTTTTATGTGTCGTACAAACAACAAACAAAAAGAAAGTAGATTATAGCGAATCTTTCGTCTCCCTTTCCCTCGTATTTAAAGTCAACAGAATTTCAAAATGACTCTTCCTCTTCTACAAGATGAGAATGTCGTTGTAGAAAATAAGATTACTCCTCGTCTTGTAATAGAATAACGCACCATGAAGCGAGTCAGCATTTGTTTTGGAATAACAATGCCTCTAAACTGGCAGTCAGTGCATTTATTCACCATGAACAGGAAAAAAAAACTTATTTTATCTGTATCGTTCAACTCTGGTTTAAAGCATGAAGATTCACGACAATCATCTATTGGGATCTTGTTCTAGTATCTGCAATTTTTTTCTTCTTCGCGAACTGTAACTTGAAGATAGAGGGGTACATGTCTAAAGAAATGCGTTCTTGAAAGACAAGGAGATACGTTTCCGAAACAATGATTTAAAGTTTTAGCGTTTAAAAATTTTAGACACAATTTTACTGATTGTAACAAAATATATTGATGTACATTTTTTAATTTTTAAAATTAAATAAGGGGTATACATGTTTAAAAATAATAAGTAAGATATATAGGACTATAGAAATGTGTTTCTCAAAGACAAAGAAAAATCATCAAAAGAAAAATGTTCATCTAGCAACAAGTAGAGTCTTGCTGTTTAATTATTAATAAAATAATATAAAATAAAATATAAAATAAAATAAAATAAATACATCTTTTTTTATAAAGGCATTAGAAAGCAATACAATCTTTAGCACTTTTATTATTTTTGATAAAATGAAGATGTACCCCTTTAGTTCTGAGGTCCAGAACCGTAAGAAAAAAACACACATCTTCTCTTATAAAAAGCAGGGTAAAATCGTGAAGCAATTGAAAAAAACTTTGTAACCTGACTATTGCGAAAAAGAATAACGTCCTAAATGGACGAATATCGTGATAATGCCTCTATTCGAGATTCTTATAAAAGTAGTGTAACAAAATTGTATTTGACATTCGAGCGAGTGAGTGTGAAAAAACAGAAAATATAAAAAAAAACTATTACATTAGAGAATTAAGAAAATAAAAAATTCTGCTCTATATTGATATAAATATCCTGTCGTTTTTATTTTATTAAGCTTTAAATAAATCAATCTGTTATTGGCAGTTTACCAGGATCAAAAAGGAAGGCAAGAGCGGAAAATTGGCTACCATGCTAATAAGCTCTATGGGGAATATTCATGTGACTATACTCGGTTTGTTATCCTACAGCTCTTGAACCACGTGCTAATGTTATCCTACTGCTCTAACCTGCCTAACCGTTTGTTTGGTTGGTAGACATAGATTTTCAGACTTGTGTGCTTGGTCGCAAGGACCCGCTTATAAACCATCGTCAAGTAGGACAACACAAGACACACGCATACACAAATGACAGATGCTGCTATCTGTCGCCACCTCCACAGACCACAGTTTAGACATGTCCCTGAAGGGGAGGGAAATTTTCTCCAGGGACCTGTACCCATGGGAAACTGCGCAATGACCGCCCACAGGACTTTCGGACCGAACAGATTTAACGAGCACGTACTAGAGCATATACTCGACAAACACAAACATCCATGCCTCAACGGGATTCGAACCAGGACCCAGCAGCTCCAAAGGCCAATGTCTTAACCACTAGCCCGCCGGATCGGCAACCGTTTGTTTTCTTACAGCGATTTGGAATTGAAGCTCAGGTGCAGTGAATGTCCCCCATTGCAGAAAATCTGAGTTTGCTCAATGAATGCCTCGTAATTTGGAACCACTGTGAAGTGTCGAAATCGATACTTGGGCTTGCACCAAACGGAGCCGACTTGGTGGCGCAATGGTTAGGGTGCTAGCCATTGGATCTGCTGGGTTCGGGTTCGAATCCCGGTAAGGCATGGACGTGTGTGTTTGTCAATAAATGTTATTTGTGTTTGTGTCGTCCTTTTGGCCCTGTCTCTTCTGGCGAGAGGGGTAACAGGATATAAAGCTTATGCTCTTCCTTTCTAGAGGGCGTACTCACTGTCATTGCCATTTTGCACCAAACGGAACTTAAATTGACATTGAACAGCCAACGCTTTAGACTCCACGGATTTAATGAACATATCGAAACCTTTCTACGAAGTGGGTACCGTGTTTAGAATGCAGAACCTTCTCGATGGGAGGCGGGCGTTCTGAAGACTGTGCTAAGGGGCATTTGTTAGATATTTTCAATTGCTTATCCATTAATTTGTGATTACAGCCGATCTTTAATTTTGTCCTCTTAAAATTAACAAATACATTGTTAATCGGCAAAATTGAGTGCTTTTAAAATTTTTAATGGTTTTGCCGAAAATGACAATTGCAATATTTTCAAAGTAGCAAAGCAAGATGTTAAAAGATACTTGAGATAAAAATGTTGTTTACGAAATGTTTTTTTTAAGTGTTTACTTCTAGTAGTATCGTATTGTATGTTACGAATAGCTCTTTAGGAAATGTTTAAAGAAGATAGAATTGAGAAAATATATTGTATGGGGCTATGAATGCCAAAATATGCAATAATTTTAAACTGCCAATAAATAATTATATTTTTTAAGCTTAAAAATAGGTCTTGTTCGACCACATAAAAAAGGACAAAATAACAAAGATATTAAAAATTCTTTTATGATTCATTGTTGTTATTATTAATTGTTTTAATAGGATTTATTTATATTGCTTTTTCAGCCCTTTTTCATGTTTTCGACCCGACCAGAGAGTGCTGCGAATGCGTAACCGGACTCTAGCTACAAAATAATGTAGAATAACTATTTATTGTAATTTCGATAATTACTCTGTAATGTATTTGCGAGATGATCGAACTTAAATAAATTAATTTAAATTGAAGTATTAAAATATTTTTAAACAACATCAACATTAACAATAACGAAAAGAAGCCTCTTGGAAATGTTCGTACTAAAGTTTCGTGTGTATGTTAAAATTCGATTTTTAAAAGATTTTGCTTAAAAAGTCACATTTATATTATATGCCAGAGATAAAATGTGTGTTTTAAATAATATCTTCATTTCAAATAGATTTCGATTTTTCGCTTGCACTATTTTGAGCTTTATGTGTAAATGAAAAATATATGTACGTTAAAAATTCTTTTTTCTATCTGGCAGAGAAAACACCACATTTCTCTTCAATCTCTACACCCCCGAATAAAAACACCCCTACAAATATATTCTTTCTCAAAAACATATTTTCAAACAGTTAGATATTTAAATGCATGCAAAGAAAAAATAACGTTTAAAATTTGACGAGTAGCATGCGTATTAGCGGAATTTGAGGTTTTGATGTGTGAAAATATTTTTTATATATTTTTTTGGTGTGCTATGAATAAAAAACAAAATCTGTTTTTTTGTAATTAATTGTCCATTTCAGCATTCGTTTAAATGTCGTATAAATTTACCACTGATTTTTTTAAGATTTCCGAATCATGCTTCACCCTCTTTTGTTAAGTAATTTTGTTGATACAATTAATAAATCTGCTGCTTCTCGATAGTGCAATTAATTTTACAAAAGTACACGTATGTGTACCCATAAAACAAAAAAGACTCAGGTGTTGGCTCGTCACTTGGCTGTGGTTCCAAATTATGACGCCCATAGCCAATAACCATCGAGTAGTAGATCTAGTGCGACGATAAGTCAACCTTCCCCTAACCCTGGAACAATAAAAAAGTCTAAATATTAAAATCGTGTTTTTAGCGTTTTTAGGAATGTAACATAACAAGAAATGCATAAAATCAATCAATAACGGTATGGTAACAATGTATCAGCAGCAATATTCTCAAATGCACTTCAGAAAATAAATATTTTTATTTAAAATGTTGAATTCCCTGAAACTATCATTAGTTTAAAGGAAAGTGCACCAGGCAAATGTTATTTCAAGGATTAATACAGTAAAGGACTTGAAGTCTTCATAATAAACACTTGAGAATTTCAAATAACTTCGAGATAACAAGCGACTGGAAATAATTAGCATAAACCTGACTTTCGCGATATTTCGAGTAATTGTTTTTCGAGTAGGTACACAAATTCAGTAGCTATCAAAGATTAAAATCCAAGTATTGGAAGACTTAATATATCTTTTAGAGAAATATCCAAAGCATTAAATATTATATATCTGAAACTAAATGAACGCTTTTCTGAGTGTACAAAATGTTTTTAACTTTTCAAATAGTTTGATTGATTTTAAGAATATTCATTGAATAATAAAATTTATTGCAATGCCTCGTTGTTGATTCTTCCAGCACAAATGAAAATACAAGCTGAAGTTACCGACATCTTTTGTGGGGAATTCGAATAGTTTAATAAAAAAACATAATTTATAACTCTTGATATATATCGTTGGTAACTATACCAGTTTAAATAAATAATTCATAACGAAAATAAGTAATAAATCTTTGTAAACGCAGTTAATAACACCAAAACTGCGTATTTTGAGTAAATACTGTTGTAAAT
Source organism: Hylyphantes graminicola (assembly GCA_023701765.1). Taxonomy (NCBI): domain Eukaryota; kingdom Metazoa; phylum Arthropoda; class Arachnida; order Araneae; family Linyphiidae; genus Hylyphantes; species Hylyphantes graminicola. The sequence continues at coordinate 12,045,304 of CM043123.1, forward strand.
AATTAAGGTTATGTAAATAATTTATGCACTCTAGGCGTTTTCCTTTTCAAAGTTGCTCTTCTGCCCAACAATCACTTTTGACCTGCGACAATGTTATACAAGGTTTACTTCGAGAAATGAACTCCACCCAAAGTTAGAAAGTCATTAACCAATTGATTCACCCTGAGCTCGAAATGAATGGTACAAGTGTGACTAATGTTTACTTGATACAAATGAGGGACGTGGTAATACATAGTTAATAGAACGTCTTATTTTTAGATTGCAATTCTTTTGCCAGAGAAAATGTCGCCTCCTTACAGAGCTTTTAAACAACTAATGTAAACCTTTTAATTAAAAAAAAACGATAGAAAAAACCTTTCTGTATTAAAAAATGAGTGTAATTTAAATGCCTTTTAAATAAAGTTTTTTTTTACATCTTCATTATATTACAGAGTACTTTTATTAAATCCAAAATTTTGACATTAAATTCTTTACAAAGTTTTCACCAATACAGCGATTTTTCGAAGCGTCTTAATCGACATGTCTTCCGATGAAGGAATGGACTTACATGTAAAAGTGTTTCTAAAACTATATTTTAAGCACCAGTTTGTTAATGGCAACGTTAAAAATCTGCCATGCATTTTTAAATCCCAAAATTCCTTTTTAATAATATCTAGAACCAGAAAGAAATCAAAAGCCTGGAAGAAAATCTTCGAAATATTTTTTGGGCGAAATCGATCCCTGATTTTTTATATCTTTTTCCAGCAAGCCAGCTTGCTCATATGCAATTTTATCGCTTTTTAAACGAGTTTCTACTTGTAAAATAGATTAAATAAAAAAAAACAGTCAGAAAAAAATACAAAATCATTCCTAAAGTAAGTTCGCCTATCGGATCTTATACGCCGCAACATCTGGATTTCTTGAGGTTTTCCTTTCCTTATTCTTTCCTTATATTACCTCATTTCTTTCCTTATCCGGATTGATGCGAAGATTCTATGAATAATGCAAAAGTGCCGCTCTGTTATAAAGTAGTTAAAACAGAGCCTTCTTTCACTAAGTGACAAAGAAAATACGCGCTTTTGAAATTCAAATTAAATCTCTCTTTTATTCGAAAGCCATCGGGACCACTTGCAAATCAATGTCTCCAAGAAACGGAAGTGGTCGAAACCTCTTAATCGCTCTTCCCTTTCTTCAACAATTATTTACTCGCGACCAACATGGAGTCCCACTCTTTGCATACTAACAAGACTCGGAAGGATACAATTGCTTCGAGGCTGTTTGAAACTGTTTCGATGTTTAAAGGAGAATTATGGTAAATATAGTGGGTAGAAACTATTTCTTTCAAATACTAACTAAAAATTAGAGAATGTATTTTTGTAAAATCCACTAATAGTTTTATTTACTTTTCAAAACTCATTAAAATTCCCTTTATTTAATAATGCTTTAAGGCTGTTTGGAATTGTTACGTTGGTTAGAGGGGAATTAGGTTTAAGTTAGTGGGTAGAAAATATTTATTTAAATTCGCGTATAAAAAATCATCTTATTTAGTAACACTTTAAAATGTTTGCGTTCTGTAACTCCATAAAACTGGTAGCATTAGATGATGCGCTTATCTTTATGGAGGAATATTTCACCATAAAAATAAGCTAACAGTCATTATATAAGAGTACGCTTACAACACAAAAATAGTAAAAAAACGAATAGCAGTATTGAACCACATAATTATACCATTGAATTAAACAACTTTTTCAAAAGGATACATAGCACATACCACATATAAATTCTATTGTGATATTTGTTGGTTATAAGGAGAAATTAAATATCGATATCATACTGTCGCTTCACCCACTATTCATCACCGGCTAAATAGAATACGATTTTTTAATAATTCTTTTTGTTTCACAACATCTATGATAGTGCTTGCGCCTACAGTATCCCATAAAAAAGACAGCATAGTGTTTTGTCAAAGGTTCCTTACATTACTTGACTTTAGTCAGATTAATTCCGGAATTCGTGTAATGTTAAACCCAAAAATAATGGTAACTTTATAAATTGTTTTTGCAGTGTATGGGTGATTGCAAGGAAGTATTAATTGTAAACGTGCGAAAGTCGCTAATTTTTAAAAGCGAAGCATGCCTTAAAAAATAAATAGAATGAGTTTAAAATAGTTCCAACTATTTATAGAAGCACTCTTGACTTCCATTAGCTTGTCTTCAAAAGTACAGTAAATTAATCTTGAACTAAGGCAGAGAACTGCGTTTACACATTAGAGAAAGCAAGTATTGTCTTCAAAGACTAAAACATTGGTTACTGAATGTAAACTTAAACATGAAGCTTCATTTTGGCAATTAAAAAAATTCCTATGCTTGAACAGTCAAGCAACCTAAAATCGTAATATTTGCTATCTTCCAAGTGCATGTACTGGAATTGTTTCTGATCAAACTCAAATATGCATTTGAAAGTGGTTAATTTACATTTTGTACTTAACTTATTGACTTTTAGAAGTCATTGTACACTACTTTTGAATTTTTTGATATGATATTGAAAAGAGTTTAACAAGATGTACTGTAGATTTAAAAATCTTTTAAATTTTTTACTTTAACAGTCAATTTAGGGTAACTGGATAACTCACAATTAAGCCTCAAAATTAAGTAATTAAATTAATTTATAAATAGAAAAATATCACAGTTTCAAATATGAACTGTTTTCTTATTTCTTAATCAACTAGAGAGAGCGAACAGAATTTTATTATATTAGTTGAGTTGGGAAACGTGTCCCGTATACGGGGTCTATGTTCCCAACCAGCCAAAAATACAAAAATCAAAATTTTCAACTATTTACAATTATTTAACATACATGTAATAAAATCCTTATGTAATTTTTATGTATGTTTTATTGTAAACTAAAATTACCTAATAAAAGTATACCAGATAATAGGTAAGCATTGTAGGAATTTTCTTATACCAAATTCATAAATTAATGAAAAAAGGTTCTTATGATCTGAATCAAAATGTAATTAAACAAATTGTGCAACTTCTTTTTTTATGGAGCCATAATTTGATGCTCGTTAGACCAAACAAAATTCGGAGTCATATAACACACACTAAAGTTTGGTGAGATTGCTTACCATTTCTTTGAAGACAGCAAATTTTCTCTAAATAGTGGCGAAACATGACACCTTATATTACAGGGCAATCTCATTCACGATGTATGAGAAATATTTAAGTTCTTGGATATTTTTCTACTATTACATCCTTGCCCGAAAGTTACTAGAGCGGCATATATTACTTTTGGATGTCAATTAATATAGAAGCATTTTTATTCTACAAATTGTTATGCATTTAGAACCTAATATATGGTTACCCAGCTGTGTCATACATTACACAATAATAGCTTTATTTGGCATATCAAGGTTGTTTAGACTAGCTCTAATCTAGTCAATATAGGTTGAGATTCGCTTTTATACGATGTTTTTTTAGAATATGTGCTCCATAAAATAGTGGAGAACCTTCAAGGTCTCAATACTTTGATATCAATTTAACATTGACGAGTATAATTTTTTGTCGGAAAAAACAACAACAACCGATTTTAGCATTCCTCATCCGTTTAAGAATTGTAGTCAGTGGGATTTCTATTCCGATGGAGACCAGCGTACAAAGAGATGCCTCGAAAAGAAAAATTATGTTTTAAAACTATTAAATATATATAATTTATTCGAACATTTCATTTTATCTAAACACATTTAACTTGACATTTTTCTGTACAAAACGTTAACCCCAGTGGTAACAGTCAATTAAAGTGCAACTTTTACACGCGATTTTCAGGAAAAAACTGATCTCCGCATTGCGTAACCCGATAAGCAATGTGGTCAGTGGGATCTCTATCCTGATAGATGCTAGCGAATTAAGAGACCCCCGAAGTAAGAGCCCTTTTTTGGGTAAATCTCAGCACGAAACTTTTAACAGTGTGTAATTTTTACAGTTAAGGTCAAAACGTTGACTAGTGGTTAAGATAGCATAAAGCACCACTTTAAGGCGCAAATTTGTTTAGCATTGAGTATCCCGAAAAGCAGCGTGGTCAACGAAGTGTACTAGCGAATAACTAGATCCCCGAAGTAAGAATTTTTTTTGGGGGTAAATCCACATCACGAATCTTTTAACAGTGTGCAATTTTTACAGTTAAGGTCAAAACGTTGACCCTAGTGCTTAAGGCACCACTTTAACTCTCATCTTTTCCGGCATTACGTATCCCGATAAGCAGTGTGGTCAGTGGGATCTCTATCCCGATAGAGGCTGGCGAATAAAGAGATCCCCCCAAGTAAGAGATAATGTTTGCTTTCAGGTTGGGTCGATGAATCGATGGGACTTGCAACGTCAGCGTTTTCTGTCCTCTTGAATGGGCCTGGGCGCAATGAAGTGGAACCAGGTACCCCGAAAACCTTCTTCTCGGCAACTTTTTGCCAGCTTCCTAAGCTATCACTTTCCCTGGCTAAATCTTTTTCTTGCTCCTCCTCCTTCTTTTTTAAAGTGTAGCGAGAAATATTTATTTGTTTATTTATTCCGAGGTATATTATGGGGGGATGATTTTAATAGTGGTTTAACTAAAGCTGTCTGGCTCTACCTTGGTTCATGGTATGATACGGTATCTAGATTTTATAGAGTTCTACGTTGAAGAGAAATTTAATACTGATCTCTAATGGCACCAAGCTGATAGCTTGAAATCATTAAATTGCTTTTTTGGTTTTTCGATTTTATTCCGCATAAAAGCTTTAAACTTAAATTTTTTTGTATTTTTAATTTTTTTTAAACTTTTCTTAATCCACACATGATAGCTGTATTCCGCGTATAAAAATGCAAGTTCTAAATCATATGAAATATTTGAACAAAATAATTTAATATTTGATTTTCTTCCAATAGTGAACTTATACCACTTTTGAAAAGACAAATCTTTCATTTTAAAATACTTTTTTTGTGCCGCACTTCACTTTGCTGCTTAGTATGCACACACAGATATAGGATCTTTAGCTTGGAGCTTAAGGGAAGTTAAGGTATTTTAAACGTTGGAAGCTGAAAAAGAGGGGATTGATTCTTTCTTTTTTGGTATTAGAGTTGGTTTGGAAGTAGAAATCAAAATATAATGCTGCTAGTTCGGATAGGGAGTTGTTTTTGAGTTTTTATTTTATTTTCTATGAGGTAATTGTAATATTTCAAAGTGCTTAACCTTATAGTTTGTGTGATCGTATAGTATTGAATAAGCAATGAGGCTAATACATAGATTGAAGAATGCATCATGATTAAGTTAATTAATTTAAACATACTAGCTAAAAGGTTCGAAGTTAGTTTGAAGCTCACTCTCTGAAAACTTAATAAAGGAAATAAACAAATCTAAACTGAGACTATTAAAATTGTGGCATTATATTTATAGTGTTATTTATTGGCAAAAATATATTACTTAATGTATCAGTCTATTAAGCACAGAGTACTATAATCCATAAATTCATGTTAATACTCTGACAAATACTTTTTGTGATCATTAAAATTTTATATTATTATCAGTATTATTGTGTTATTTAATTCGCATGAAATATTATTTCATATTATTATCAGTATTGTTATTTAAATATTATTTAATACTATCAAATTATTATTTAATATTATCAAATTGTTATTTAATATTATATCATATTATTTATTATATTATCATTAAAATAATTAAAAAAAGTTATTTATTCATTTAAAATAAGTACTAACTCTAAAATTACTAACAATAAAACGTAATACTAACAAAAAAACATTTGTTTAAAATGTTCTAAAAATTTTCATTGGAAAAAGTTATAATCATATGTATTATTAAATTGAGAGCAAATGTGAAATGCTATTTTGTTTATGTAAAACTGGAGAGTCAAGATGTACTACTAAAACCAGTTAATTTTTATCTGAATGTTTTTGTGTGGGGGGGGGGGGGGGCGCATAACTCTTTGAATATCTTGTCTTACTATATTTTCTTGTTCAACTTTACTGTATTTTCACATTCATAACGAGCAACCATTATTGCCTCCCCCTCTCTAAAGTTTGAGTCTAGTTTGTATTATCATCGCACTAGAGCTAAACGGGGTCTATTTTCGATGGACCTCATAATTTCTCCTCTATGAAAAAAACCATAGTTTTCTACTATCTAATGTATCACAATTTATTTATCAATCATTAACCTTAAAAATATATCTTTTCATACAAAATGAACTGGAGTAATAATCTCTTACTTAAGTTTTCAATTAACTTTAACCATCGAACTTTGTAGTTTTTGTTAAGATTTCCTTTAAGAGAAAAATGTATAAATATGATTAAAAGTTCTCGTTCAATTCAACAAAGTGTCGCCTAAGGGTCTTTGAACTTATGTTTTCATTTTCAGGTGGTCTGAGTTATAATTAATTGCTAATTAAGTTATTGAATTAACCTTCCAATTAGTAAATTACTTATATCTTTGATCTACTTCTTAAGTTTGTTGTGCGGATTTTAATTATCTCGAGTGTGTTAGTAGGTACAATCAACTTGTTAGTAATTTGGCTACATTTATTTGAACTTTTTGACTTTGGGAAAATATTATCATGTTCGCTAATGCCCTTGTGTTAATAAATAACTTTTAGAATAATATATTTATCATTATATGCACCGAAAAATAATTGATGCATTTATTAAGTTATTAAAGTTGGCATTCCCAATAAAATAAGTTATTTAAAAAAATTTTGATCATAGGTTATCAACTCTAAAATTTCATGAATTGGTACAGGTTTTTAGAAATGAGAACCAATGAGGTTTGGAAACTAAACAATTGCAGTTTCAGTCAGTCGAACTAACAAAACAACCTTCGGATAGGCACCCTCGATGCTTCCGGTCTCAACGCTGAAATGGAAACGTCAACCTCCATAGACCATCGTATCAAAGAGTTTAGTTCAGATATGTGTTTTCATTTGCTTTAATTTCAATGATAATAGATGAGTTATGCTGGTGCATTTAAATGTATCATGTAATTAAAATATTTTATTTGTAGTGCAATAGGTATCCTGTCGTAAATAAAAACATTGATGTGATACAGATTCGACAATCAAAGATCGAGACAAAATTTATTTTCAGCATTTCTGTTGCCACTCAACAGATGAAACAAGTCCATTGCAAAAGTAAAATTCAATACATGTTTAGTATTTCGTATCGCTCTCTTGATTATAATATACACATATGAAACATCTAACACCGACACCTAAACTAACAAAAAAGAAACCCACTTTTCTTTAATTACTTTAAAAATTCGTTTTCTATTCTACTTTAAAAATTCGTTTAAGTTTAAAGAGGTTTCTCATGCATTGTTAAATTTTTTTTATTTTAAAACAAAGAATATTAAAATGTTAAAATAACTAAGAAAGTAACTAAGAAGACTTTAAATACTCGATAGCGAAATAAACACCTGAGTTTTTTTTTGAATAACCGCAACAATATCTTTAATGAATCCCAAAAGGACGAGCAGCGTCGAATTAACAATGGAAAAAATTAACAACACTAAATTGCAACATTAAAAATCCCTTGCAAAGAATTTCTTCATCAATTTACGATACAAAGTTTAAATAAAAAACTGCATATACTCAAATACACTAAGTAAAAAAAAAAACGCTGTTTTTCTTTGGGATCAAAGTCTTTTGCACAGTTTTTGTCTTGAAATTCTTTAATTTACTAGAATAATGGCCAATTTTATGCGTTATTGTGTTAGACTTTGTATCTTTTTCTAACTAGGTAAAGAATTGATTGCCGATCAGAATCATTAAAATGCAGCAAATTGGTCTCGAAGCGGTTTTTTCTGCTTCGCGCGTCTCAATCCGATTACAAAGAGCTCTTTTCAACGCAAATGCGTCCGAGACAGAAATAAGGGGCATTAAATTGTTATTTGCTGAGAAACGCTGCTTAGTGAATCTGTTATTTCCTATGTATTTATTGTGTGGGACAAATGCTTATACTGCTTGTTTAGCTGTGTGTTGTAGTTTGCTTCGGATTTTTCTTTATATTTTCGAACATTTTAAATTAAAAGTAAGGTATTTGAAAGAATAAAGTGTAACTGCTCAAGTGCTCTTATATGTTCTAGGTAAAAATGCCTTATAATTTGGATCTTTGACGATTAATTAAACAAATAATTTTATTGTACAAAATAGCTTTTGTTTAATTAGTCTAAGTAGTTATTTCATACTTTTATTTCCTGAGTTTTCTCTATGGGTTTAACCACTTTTATACCGACACTTAACCCCCCCCCCCTAAATAAAAAGTTACTCGGTATCTGAAATCTGACTAGGAGAGAAGTGTTTGAAAACGCTTAGTTCACACACACAAAACTCAGTTGGTATACCACATTTTAAAATATAACTTTCTTCGGTGTTCAATGATAAATAATTCAAATAAAGCTGTTATCAATTGACATCAAAAACATATGTATGAGAAAATTAGAAAAATAAGTGTGCTATTATAAAGTGTATAATTTATTGAAAAAACAAATGCAATTGCCATTTTCCCCTATTTTTGCATTTTGCTTTAAAGCTATTAACTTGAAGATGAAATAAAAATAATTCTTACATATAATTATTAGAAATTAACAGAAAACAATTAACAATTTAATTTTTAAAAATTTTTTTTAGATAATTATAATTGTGATTTATTCCAATAACGAAATTTGGGGTAAGCAATAAATTGTCTCCTTTTTTTTAAAAAATATTTTTGCAGTGTAACATAAAACCATCAGCTTTAAAGTTTACATGTTTTTTCATAAAATAAAGTACACAAAATTTATCATTCAATGATATAAAATATTGTTTTGACTCAATCAGAAAATTTATGTTCGTGAGATTTTTTTGGAAAACTATGACTTACTTATTTTTCCATTTACGTTTTAGCATTTTGTTATCAACTTTATGATGAGCTTATTTAATAATAAAAAAATCTACTTAAAATATTTCTTCAAATGACACAAAAAATATTGCTATCATCTTATGTCTTAAATAAAAAAGCTTTAATTTCGGCTCGATTAGATTTTTAAAATTTAAATAATTAATTATATTTCCCTATTCATGTTTAAAATAATGCTTATGTGGTGTTATTTGATGTAAAATTAGGTTATCTGTTTATTGAAAAAACCCCGAATAGCAAAAGCACGGAGATGGAAAACCTGAAACTGTTATAGTCACCATTTTTAAAAACAACCACACCCTATAATTTGGTACATTAATAGTTTAATTATTGGTCAGATGATATATACCTTATTTTGTTTTCTATATGTAAAAATTTAAGCTGATAGTTTTTTTAGTAAAATGATAGAAAGTTATATTATGTCTGTGCAAAAAAAGTGACTTGTTAATTTGTCGACCAGAAATCTTCTCTGTTGCCTATGCTCTGCATTTTTAAAATTTTTTTGAGCAAAATGTTTTTCTTTCCAAAACTTGTAAGATGGATGACATGATTATAAAAAAAATATTTAAAGCATTTATAGATAGTAGTCTATGAAATATTTTGATTATTTAGAGAGTCATCACATTATTTATTTAGACACTATACATTAACTGTATATTTGTTTGATATAAATCATCGCATTAACATTTTGAAGTCTAGTTTCATATATGCGTACATTGAAATCAACTATACTACTGCCAGGGAAAATCCTTCATAATTACTTTTCTTTATAGAGTTAATGCGGTTAATATTGTTTTAAACTTCCTAATTGCGGTGTAATGTGCATATTTTAATCGTTTGTTGCATAGAATTCATTAAAAATATAATCTTGGGATTAATATTACTCAGTAGTTACGTTAACTTGTAATTAACGTAACGTAATTTAGTGGGATTATTAATCTTTTGTACAATTTGCTTTGTATTTTATCGATCTGCTTGCAAATGTTGTCTGGCAATGTTTTTAAAAAGATTTAATTAGTTTCTTTATAATAGTTTTGCTGCAATTAAATTTTAACATTGTGAACCAATTAAAAAACAACCAAATGTACTATGAATATTTAGCGGTCAAAAATGCTGATTTAATACTTCTATTAGCGAATTTTTAGAGTTAACTTCAGCTGGAAGAGCTTCAGCTGGCTTTCTTCAAAGTCTGTGGTCCTGAAACGCACACTGTTGTGGATTTTCGTAGCCGTTTGGAATGAACTTGAAACAGTTGATCGTGTTCAAGTTAATTCGTACAACAAAATGCAATTTTCTTAACACTACCGCAGGATTCTTAAGGTGTCCGCTTACATTAATCTACTAGTTTTGCTCATAAAACTACCCTATAGAAAATGGCTCTACATTTAACTAAAATACTTTACACAGAGATATTACTACTAAATTGAAAAGTTTATGCCAATAAAGTAAACAAAACAAGATTTTTCTTTTACTCCAATCATGGTGTATAAGTTTTCTGAAAATCTTAAATTTTCTTAACTTTTTTCAAAGGCTTATATCTTAAAATACAATTTTTGTGGCATATTTATTGAATTGTTTTACCCACTGTACTCTAGGGTCTGAGGGTTTCTATGGCAGGTTATTCATAGCTGTTTTCCCGAAGTAACAATTTAAAAAAATAAAAACTGAAAATTTTGACTAAAATTCTGAGAATTGTTTAAATTATCGATGTTCTTTTTTTTTGGGGGGGGGGGGGATAGCAGTCGTGTAGCTCAAATGGATTGATAATTTAAACGTAGCATTTCTTGCGACTCATAAAAAATATTATTCATTGTTAGGTGAATGCTAACTGTATATAAATAGTTGGGTTTTTTGGAATTTTGTTTTGTGAGAAAGATTCTCTTAATCCAATTTAATTTCGTGTTGGATAACATTAAATATGAAAGAAAATTTTCAAAATAGGGTAATCGTTTGTGTATATACTATTTAAAAACTATATAAGAAACTTAAGCAAAAAAGTCTAAAATAATAATTAGCACTAAATTATCAGATATCGATATTATAGTAGGATAAAAAGTTAATTTCACTCGGCTGAAACCTCTAGAATTCTGAATTTTGGACAATTTTCAAGTGCTTGTCCGAATTATGTTGCTAAAATTTTTTTTTTTGTTAAACGTAAATTACAGCCTGTATTTCATAGAGAACATGCGGCAAGGAACACATTATTACTTCCTGAACATCCCTGCACGTAAGAAAAGAAGCAATTCGTTAACGTCCATTGTTCCAACGCTTTCTCAGCCAATTACTTTTAAATTGAGATTACCGGCAATTCGATTGGAGGTATAGAGAAATTTAATTAAGTGTGAAGTGGAAATCGCTAGATAATCCGTTGAATGGACAGAAAATTGAAAGACACCGCGTAAAATGTTCTTATTATACCCCCCCCCCCCCCATCGATTAAATTATTTGGATATTTACGCACCTTATTTTTGCTTTATTGGAATTTAATCAATAAAATAAAACAAACACTTTCACCTGTGCTGACGTGAAGATCCAATCATTTTAAAATTGAATAGGAATATTAATTAAATTTTGAGAGTTTAATTTAAAATTATAAAAGGGATTATTGATGTGAAAGATATGTATCCACTTGAGAAATAGTGTATAGAAAAGCGGTAATTAGTTTTATAATTAGTTTTCTAAAGTGTTATGGATATTTAATGCAATTATAAAATTTGAAAATTAATCCTAATATTACGATGAAAATAAATAGCTGAAAATTCTTGGACAACTTAACAACTAGAAAATTTAAACAAAAATAGCAAGATATTCTCAAAGAATAAATATGTAAAATATTTTTAAAAAGATTTTGGATTTACTCCAAACAACTTATACAACTTTGCTAATCACAACCAACAAGTGTCAAAGAGGCAATATTTTTAGGTAACTTAGACTCAAGATATTTTTTTAAAAACCACTAGGGGGCTCCGCCCCCTGCTCGCTATCGCTCGCCAACCCCCGGAATTGCTGCGCAATTCCATTGACCGCTTCGCGGCAGGGAATTTCGCCCTTGCTCAATTCCGCTCGCATACCCCCTAGAATCGCTACGCAATTTCTCTTTGTTTGCTCCGCAAACAAACATTCAAGACTTATAAGTGGGTACTGTCAATGCAGGAATGCTCATCTATACAATCTGCATTGAATAAAACATGCTTCCTGCTCATTAAACATAAATTATTCATCACCAGTGAAAAACGATTTGATTGGTCGATGCGATGACGTCAAACTCTTAAGCTTATTTAGTTACCACCTTTGGCTCAGTGCGTTTAATCTTCACAAAAAACATTTAAAAACTGAATTTTTGATTCATTCACTGTTCACTAATTCAATATTTTTAATTTCATACTGCAAAAATTAATTCGAACAATCGGGAAGATATTTTAGTTAAAAGGTCCCGACCAGCGGGGAGAGTGCGCCAGACGAAAAAGGGAAGATGGATCGGCTTCGGCTGTTTTTACCATAGAGTTAGGAAGGAGGAGCAGAGGGGTCGATCCAGAGACATAATAGAAAGGACTGCGCATTGACAAACCCAAAGTGTCCTCATCATCTAACTTAGACAGTCACATGACTGTATCGCGTTTGGCTCGCATGTATGGCGAGTTTAGAATTTGGCGTATTTTTCCACAACGACCTGAACACATGAGGCCGACAATCTAATGGTATGATAACGAAGCTTCGAAAGGAACAAGGATGAATCGTTAGTTTTTTTAAGATCTTCTTAATAGATATCACTGATATCTATTAAGACGTACAAAAGCAAAGGAATAATCTGATACCGTATCAGATTATTCCTTTGCTTTTTTACGTCTATTGAAAATTTCTGAACAATTGAATTACGTGGACTCAGTATTAAAAATTAATTTAAAAGAGCATTAAGTAGGTTTTTGTAGAGTGTTGCTGTAATATAAGTTGATGATTGACATGGTGAATATTTTCAGCCGTCATAACTTTCGTTCCAATCGTCCGATATAAAAAAAAATCAAATGGGTATTTTTGAAATATTGCTTTTTCCTTTGTTTCACCTGGAATATACCCAGCTTTCTAAAACGCATCAATACATTTCAAATTCAACAAATGTTCGACTTTTTAACCCTTTCAGTCCCAAAAATTTACTACACTACAGAAACATCTGATATTCACAAAATAAGCTTATTTTAGGTCAAAAATAAGACTTCCATAAGAAAAAAAAATAACTTTAATTTTTTATATGGTTTTTGAAATGATGCCAAAATTTTGTAACTGTGGAAAAACAAAATAAAAATATATATATATTACCTAAAAACACTTCGAGTTATATATTTTAAGGTATCTGACCATATTATTAAAAAAAATTAGTAATTAATTTAACAGAAATAGTTTAACATGTGTATTAAATATGTGGAACTGAAGTGAACTTTCAAAAATCAGGTGAAACGCTTGTTAGTTTATTTTCTAAATAAAAAAAATAGTAGTTTTGACTTCTATTGAGATTAATGTAAAATATTGTCCAATAGAACAAAGTGTGAGGAATCGAATGATGTGTGTTAGGATGTCATAACGGGACAGAAACATTTGGAAAAAAATATTGAAAGTGATGATTCCATATGGCATCACTGGGACTGAAAGGGTTAAATATAAATAACACAAAAACTACGACTGCAAAAACAGTTTTTTTTTAACAAATTGTACCAAAAATATTCTACTTATAAGCTGTCAATTTCCAGACCATTAATTTAATTGACTTGGCCCAAAAGATTACTTATAATTAGAATTCTAACAACGTTGACTTAATCATGAATATGATTCTTCAGTATAAAAGAGCTTTTAGAATAAATTCCCTCGATAGAGGGTATAGTTTATAAAGAACACAATTACTAAAACTATGCAGAACTAAATAAATTTTACTTGTGAAGGTGTGACAAATCCTTTTTTTATACCTGCCTTTACAATTAGGAATTGCACAAGCATTTGGCATATTGCACAAAACGTTACTGAATTAAGAGTATAACATTCACGATTGTTTACATTCTCAGAGATTAAAAGAATGTAATTAAATATTTATTATAAAAGCCAGAAGAAAAAAATAAGAAATATGCGAAAAAAATCGTCTGCAAAAACATTAAAAAAAAACACCAAGCGACTGTGATTGGTAGAAACCCACGTGACTTGGAAATAGATGCAAGTCACTACTTCGGCTGGCCAGCTGATATTCAGGTCTGGCGACAATTTGTAATAGTTCGTAACGCAACGGTAGCGTTAAGTTGCCATATGTAGCAACCTTTCGCCTTTTGGCGATTTGTGATGTTTAGGACATAATGCTAATTTGCAAATGGTGGCGGTTTTTGAGAAAAAAAAGAGTTTTCAACGGTTTTTTCACTAAAAAATCGGTTTCCGGTTCAGACCGGCCTCATAAAAAACTTTTTTTTCTGTCAAAACCTTGGCCAAAATACCGGTTTAAAAAAAACGGTTTTAGTTTTCCATCCCTAACCTGCTTTACTATTGAAGTGCAGTCCATTCTATTTAATGTCTTTGGGTCTATCGATTCAAATTTATTGAAGCAATGTTGTCAGGTTTTTCAAACTACTGCTCATAACAAACCGGCACTGAGGTAGCCCAAGATGCACCGCTTTAGCAGTTTTTTCAGCTACCGCGCATAACATAGTAGCCGAAACTATGGAAACTGTCACTGAGTATCCCAAGATGCACCGCTCTAGCCTGCTTCTTTTCTGCGTTACTGCTTACATACATATAGACCTCTCTATTATCTTTCCTAACTCTACGGTTTTTACGATCCGTGGCCGGAATCTCAAGACCGATGCCAATAGTTGAAAAATAAGCTAGTTTCCGTGGGACTGCTCCAGGGCATCACGTAGCTCTAACGCTAAGAAACTTTCTCTACCAAAGCCATGGAATGCAACCTGAAGCAGCCCTGGCACAAAACAAGCACACCGGCCACACTTACTTTCAGAGTTTCTGACGTTTCTGATTGGCTGAAGCCGCGTAAGTCACGTGGTTTTCAAGCGTACGACAATTACAATTTTATATTATATAGAGATTTCATTAAATATCCTTCGATAACTTTTTTTTACATTTTTTAAATGTTAACTTTGTCGAATTTTGTATTTATTTATCAAAACAAAGTTTTAATTTTGAAGAGATTATCTTAAAACTGTTTCTAATTGAAAAAAGTACGTTTTGAATAAAAATGTATTTATAAAAATTTTAAATTTAAGCTAATTGTAAGGAAGAGTGATGTATAATATACGAAAGAAGCCAGGTCTAACAATCTAAAGGTTTTAAAACTTTATCTGATTGGGTACAAAATAGTTACTAATACAATTGGATTTCATGCTCATGAGGGTTATATAATCGATTAATTAAAAATTATCCAAATCCGAAGTTTTACAATTATTAATGAGATCAATGAGTCGATCCAAAAAAGAATACGAAATCAACTCATAAATTACGTAGTTAAGTATTTGACGATTTCCCGTAAATAACTTTTTTAGTAATTTCATTTATTCATAATCCAATGAGAAATATTTTTTAAAAATAATGGTACCCCGGCCACGTCACTCTACATTCCATGATTAATAACCTAAAGGTTTCTCTCTTGAACCTGTACCTTCTTTGACTAGTAATTGAATGGCTTGGTGATGATGGATGTCAATAATCTATTGAATTCCAATAAGAGTATTTGAATTTCCAGAACGTCTTGTCACGTTAAGTTAAGCTTTTCAATGATAAATCATTATTTGGGTTTCAACGGGACTCAACCTTTTTTCTCCCAGGTAATATAATAAAACAATGCATTTCTGGAAAAATAAATCAGTATTTGTTATTTAATCTTGCATCTCTGAATCACTGAAGTTTCAGATTTCAAATAAGGATCCATCGAATCAAACGTGACCAAACCAAATAAGTATTGAGACTTCAACTAACCAAACATTCATCAATAAGACTTAAAATCCCATCTTAACCCAGTTATTGAAACAATATGGAGTCGTAAATTTCTCTGATAATAAAAGTGACATTCTCTAGAGAATTAATCTTAAGAGTTTCACTTGATTAAGTCAAAATTTTCGAAGACTGCATGGGAAAATAAGATTGAAGTTTTCTATATGGGGCTTACTGATGGTGATCGAAGCTTTTGAGCTGTACTTGCACCGTACCTCGCTGATAATAAAATTTCAGCAGTAGCGATAAAGCTATGCTCGTATCTATCACACTTCATAAGGAAAAGTGACTCTTTTCCCATTAAATTAACATGTTAGAAATGTCGCTTTTCTCCGTAGTAACTTGTTCCGGTAAGAAATATATCTAAAGAAAGGGGAACCCGCAGTTGGAGAGGACTTGGAAAATCAATCAAGATATTTCGTATGTTAAGAAGTATTACGATATTGTGGTCGCAAATCTAGATAAATATCAATATGACGTTTCAAATATAAGGGATAGAGGAAGGGACTTAGGAAGCATACAGGAAGTTTGGAACGTATGGAGAATATGTTAGGAAAAAATATGGGTGCTTATGTGTATAAAACCGTGACTTATGGGAAGATAATAAATAAAATTTTTGCGTTTTGTTTAAAAGGGAGAGAAATATATATTGTACTTTAAGGGGGGGGGGGGGAGTAAAAATAATTTTGTTAGTTCTTTAACCTGCCAAAAAAAAAAAACTTTAAATAGCCAAAACCTGCACAAAAAAATTACAATTTTACATTTTACATAATTAAACCACAGTTAATTGATGATGCAGTTACATTAAAAATTAATGAATAAATGTTAAGGTAGGATTATAAATTGAAGTTTTTAGTAATAAAGTGTCGAGAAAAGTATGGTAGTTTGTGTAAACTTAATTAAGGGGAGTTGTGTGTGGATGGGGGATTGAGTCAAAAATGTCAATTTTCGGTTTTTATTTTATTTTTAATCTGCATGCCTATTGCTTTAATTTAAGAACAAGATTATCGATTTCTTTTCAGTAGTTCTTTTTGTTTCTAAGCATTTTTCAGAAACTCTTGTAATCAGTTCTTACCTATACTTTAATTTTCTTTTGAGTTTCTTGAAATATAAGGTTTTTCAACAGTTAGGAACATTTTTCTCAGGAACTACAAGAGATATTAACATGCTTTGTTTGATTATTTCTTCTCCATTAAAAGCTATTTGATTTAAACTTAGGAATTTTAAATATCTCTGCTAAAAAATTATGTAACTTTAAATCGGATTTTTCGTTTTTTTAATACATTAAAAAACATTGTAAAAGTATTATCTTATATTGTGCAATATCCTCAGTTTAAGTCACAGAACTATATGTAAGGAACAAACTGTAAAAATTTTAATAATGATATCATATAGTTCCTGAGAAAAATGTTCCTAAAGTTAGTAAAATTAACATGCGCTAGATAGAACCATCCGACTCCCCTTAAGGGGTCACAGGAGTCTTAAAAATGTGCAAAGAAGGTACTACAAAGTTTTGTTTGATCTTTCATGTAATTTTTTAACTACTCAATATATAAGTATAATTTTTTTTATATGTAATTCTACAAGATTTAGTTAATATAAAACAAATTTCAAAAGTTATGAAACTTTAGCCAAAACTAAAATAAATTATATTAAACATAAAGCTATTTGAACACATTGTGATTAGGCTTGCGCGGCAAATTTTGAGGTCAAAATTGAAGACATGACCAAGAAAATGACTTTATATTGTACAAATATGTACAAACAAACACTTATACCTAAATTCTCAGATCAATTTTCATTAGAAATTATTTTAAAAACAATTTTAAATCAAAATTTCATAATTTTTATTAAATTTTTTCGAAAAAAGTTTTTAAAATAATTTCTAATAAAAATTGAGCTGAGAATTTAGGTATAAGTGTTTGTTTGTACATATTTGTACAATATAAAGTCATTTTCTTGGTCATGTCTTCAATTTTGACTTCAAAATTTGCCGCGCAAGCCTAATCACAATGTGTTCAAATAGCTTTATGTTTAATATCATTTATTTTTGTTTTGGCTAAAGTTTCATAAATTTTAAAATTTGTTTTATATTAAATAAATCTTGTAGAATTACATATAAAAAAATTATACTTATATATTGAGTAGTTAAAAAATTACATGAAAGATCAAACAAAACTTTGTAGTACTGTCTTTGCACATTTTTAAGACTCCTGTGACCCCTTAAGCTGCATCTCACTAATGGTAGCAGCTCAGGCGTTACTTTAGTCATCTACGAAAGCTAGTTTCTTTTCTTAGGTCTGTACGCGAATGTCGCTGCTCGAAGTACGTTGGGTTGAGAGTATAGCTCCAGTGCGACTTTCATGTAACAATAACAAACTAAACCATATCCGATGGTGACTCGTCACTTAATCGTGGTTCCAAAATATGGATGAGCATAGCTGTTTTAAAGTTCTGTAAGTGGGTAAGGATCTAGTATTCACAAAATAAGCTTATTTTAGGTCAAAAATAAGACTTCCATAAGAAAAAAAAATAACTTTAATTTTTTATATGGTTTTTGAAATGATGCCAAAATTTTGTAACTGTGGAAAAACAAAATAAAAATATATATATATTACCTAAAAACACTTCGAGTTATATATTTTAAGGTATCTGACCATATTATTAAAAAAAATTAGTAATTAATTTAACAGAAATAGTTTAACATGTGTATTAAATATGTGGAACTGAAGTGAACTTTCAAAAATCAGGTGAAACGCTTGTTAGTTTATTTTCTAAATAAAAAAAATAGTAGTTTTGACTTCTATTGAGATTAATGTAAAATATTGTCCAATAGAACAAAGTGTGAGGAATCGAATGATGTGTGTTAGGATGTCATAACGGGACAGAAACATTTTGAAAAAAATATTGAAAGTGATGATTCCATATGGCATCACTGGGACTGAAAGGGTTAAATATAAATAACACAAAAACTACGATTGCAAAAACAGTTTTTTTTTAACAAATTGTACCAAAAATATTCTACTTATAAGCTGTCAATTTCCAGACCATTAATTTAATTGACTTGGCCCAAAAGATTACTTATAATTAGAATTCTAACAACGTTGACTTAATCATGAATATGATTCTTCAGTATAAAAGAGCTTTTAGAATAAATTCCCTCGATAGAGGGTATAGTTTATAAAGAACACAATTACTAAAACTATGCAGAACTAAATAAATTTTACTTGTGAAGGTGTGACAAATCCTTTTTTTATACCTCCCTTTACAATTAGGAATTGCACAAGCATTTGGCATATTGCACAAAACGTTACTGAATTAAGAGTATAACATTCACGATTGTTTACATTCTCAGAGATTAAAAGAATGTAATTAAATATTTATTATAAAAGCCAGAAGAAAAAAATAAGAAATATGCGAAAAAAAATCGTCTGCAAAAACATTAAAAAAAAAACACCAAGCGACTGTGATTGGTAGAAACCCACGTGACTTGGAAATAGATGCAAGTCACTACTTCGGCTGGCCAGCTGATATTCAGGTCTGGCGACAATTTGTAATAGTTCGTAACGCAACGGTAGCGTTAAGTTGCCATATGTAGCAACCTTTCGCCTTTTGGCGATTTGTGATGTTTAGGACATAATGCTAATTTGCAAATGGTGGCGGTTTTTGAGAAAAAAAAAGAGTTTTCAACGGTTTTTTCACTAAAAAATCGGTTTCCGGTTCAGACCGGCCTCATAAAAAACTTTTTTTTCTGTCAAAACCTTGGCCAAAATACCGGTTTAAAAAAAACGGTTTTAGTTTTCCATCCCTAACCTGCTTTACTATTGAAGTGCAGTCCATTCTATTTAATGTCTTTGGGTCTATCGATTCAAATTTATTGAAGCAATGTTGTCAGGTTTTTCAAACTACTGCTCATAACAAACCGGCACTGAGGTAGCCCAAGATGCACCGCTTTAGCAGTTTTTTCAGCTACCGCGCATAACATAGTAGCCGAAACTATGGAAACTGTCACTGAGTATCCCAAGATGCACCGCTCTAGCCTGCTTCTTTTCTGCGTTACTGCTTACATACATATAGACCTCTCTATTATCTTTCCTAACTCTACGGTTTTTACGATCCGTGGCCGGAATCTCAAGACCGATGCCAATAGTTGAAAAATAAGCTAGTTTCCGTGGGACTGCTCCAGGGCATCACGTAGCTCTAACGCTAAGAAACTTTCTCTACCAAAGCCATGGAATGCAACCTGAAGCAGCCCTGGCACAAAACAAGCACACCGGCCACACTTACTTTCAGAGTTTCTGACGTTTCTGATTGGCTGAAGCCGCGTAAGTCACGTGGTTTTCAAGCGTACGACAATTACAATTTTATATTATATAGAGATTTCATTAAATATCCTTCGATAACTTTTTTTTACATTTTTTAAATGTTAACTTTGTCGAATTTTGTATTTATTTATCAAAACAAAGTTTTAATTTTGAAGAGATTATCTTAAAACTGTTTCTAATTGAAAAAAGTACGTTTTGAATAAAAATGTATTTATAAAAATTTTAAATTTAAGCTAATTGTAAGGAAGAGTGATGTATAATATACGAAAGAAGCCAGGTCTAACAATCTAAAGGTTTTAAAACTTTATCTGATTGGGTACAAAATAGTTACTAATACAATTGGATTTCATGCTCATGAGGGTTATATAATCGATTAATTAAAAATTATCCAAATCCGAAGTTTTACAATTATTAATGAGATCAATGAGTCGATCCAAAAAAGAATACGAAATCAACTCATAAATTACGTAGTTAAGTATTTGACGATTTCCCGTAAATAACTTTTTTAGTAATTTCATTTATTCATAATCCAATGAGAAATATTTTTTAAAAATAATGGTACCCCGGCCACGTCACTCTACATTCCATGATTAATAACCTAAAGGTTTCTCTCTTGAACCTGTACCTTCTTTGACTAGTAATTGAATGGCTTGGTGATGATGGATGTCAATAATCTATTGAATTCCAATAAGAGTATTTGAATTTCCAGAACGTCTTGTCACGTTAAGTTAAGCTTTTCAATGATAAATCATTATTTGGGTTTCAACGGGACTCAACCTTTTTTCTCCCAGGTAATCTCTATATAATATAAAATTGTAATTGTCGTACGCTTGAAAACCACGTGACTTACGCAGCTTCAGCCAATCAGAAACGTCAGAAACTCTGAAAGTAAGTGTGGCCGGTGTGCTTGTTTTGTGCCAGGGCTGCTTCAGGTTGCATTCCATGGCTTTGGTAGAGAAAGTTTCTTAGCGCTAGAGCTACGTGATGCCCTGGAGCAGTCCCACGGGAACTAGCTTATTTTTCAACTATTGGCATCGGTCTTGAGATTCCGGCCACGGATCGTAAAAACCGTAGAGTTAGGAAAGATAATAGAGAGGTCTATATGTATGTAAGCAGTAACGCAGAAAAGAAGCAGGCTAGAGCGGTGCATCTTGGGATACTCAGTGACAGTTTCCATAGTTTCGGCTACTATGTTATGCGCGGTAGCTGAAAAAACTGCTAAAGCGGTGCATCTTGGGCTACCTCAGTGCCGGTTTGTTATGAGCAGTAGTTCGAAAAACCTGACAACATTGCTTCAATAAATTTGAATCGATAGACCCAAAGACATTAAATAGAATGGACTGCACTTCAATAGTAAAGCAGGTTAGGGAGGGAAAACTAAAACCGTTTTTTTTAAACCGGTATTTTGGCCCCGGTTTTGACAGAAAAAAAAGTTTTTTATGAGGCCGGTCTGAACCGGAAACCGATTTTTTAGTGAAAAAACCGTTGAAAACTCTTTTTTTCTCAAAAACCGCCACCATTTGCAAATTAGCATTATGTCCTAAACATCACAAATCGCCAAAAGGCGAAAGGTTGCTACATATGGCAACTTAACGCTACCGTTGCGTTACGAACTATTACAAATTGTCGCCAGACCTGAATATCAGCTGGCCAGCCGAAGTAGTGACTTGCATCTATTTCCAAGTCACGTGGGTTTCTACCAATCACAGTCGCTTGGTGTTTTTTTAATGTTTTTGCAGACGATTTTTTTCGCATATTTCTTATTTTTTTCTTCTGGCTTTTATAATAATTATTTAATTACATTCTTTTAATCTCTGAGAATGTAAACAATCGTGAATGTTATACTCTTAATTCAGTAACGTTTTGTGCAATATGCCAAATGCTTGTGCGATTCCTAATTGTAAAGGGAGGTATAAAAAAAGGATTTGTCACACCTTCACAAGTAAAATTTATTTAGTTCTGCATAGTTTTAGTAATTGTGTTCTTTATAAACTATACCCTCTATCGAGGGAATTTATTCTAAAAGCTCTTTTATACTGAAGAATCATATTCATGATTAAGTCAACGTTGTTAGAATTCTAATTATAAGTAATCTTTTGGGCCAAGTCAATTAAATTAATGGTCTGGAAATTGACAGCTTATAAGTAGAATATTTTTGGTACAATTTGGTAAAAAAAAAAACTGTTTTTGCAATCGTAGTTTTTGTGTTATTTATATTTAACCCTTTCAGTCCCAGTGATGCCATATGGAATCATCACTTTCAATATTTTTTTCCAAATGTTTATGTCCCGTTATGACATCCTAACACACATCATTCGATTCCTCACACTTTGTTCTATTGGACAATATTTTACATTAATCTCAATAGAAGTCAAAACTACTATTTTTTTTATTTAGAAAATAAACTAACAAGCGTTTCACCTGATTTTTGAAAGTTCACTTCAGTTCCACATATTTAATACACATGTTAAACTATTTCTGTTAAAATAATTACTAATTTTTTTTAATAATATGGTCAGATACCTTAAAATATATAACTCGAAGTGTTTTTAGGTAATATATATATTTTTATTTTGTTTTTCCACAGTTACAAAATTTTGGCATCATTTCAAAAACCATATAAAAAATTAAAGTGATTTTTTTTTCTTATGGAAGTCTTATTTTTGACCTAAAATAAGCTTATTTTGTGAATATCAGATGTTTCTGTAGTGTAGTAAATTTTTGGGACTGAAAGGGTTAAAAAGTCGAACATTTGTTGAATTTGAAATGTATTGATGCGTTTTAGAAAGCTGGGTATATTCCAGGTGAAGCAAAGGAAAAAGCAATATTTCAAAAAGACCTATTTGATTTTTTTATATCGGACGATTGGAACGAAAGTTATGACGGCTGAAAATATTCACCATGTCAATCATCAACTTATATTACAGCAACACTCTACAAAAACCTACTTAATGCTCTTTTAAATTAATTTTTAATACAGAGTCCACGTAATTCAATTGTTCAGAAATTTTCAATAGACGTACAAAAGCAAAGGAATAATCTGATACGGTATCAGATTATTCCTTTGCTTTTGTACGTCTTAATAGATATCAGTGATATCTATTAAGGTTTTGATGAGGACACTTTGGGTTTGTCAATGCGCAGTCCTTTCTATTATGTCTCTGGATCGACCCCTCTGCTCCTCCTTCCTAACTCTATGGTAAAAACAGTCGAAGCCGATCCATCTTCCTTTTTTCGTCTGGCGCACTCTCCCCGCTGGTCGGGACCTTTTAACTAAAATATCTTCCCGATTGTTCGAATTAATTTTTGCAGTATGAAATTAAAAATATTGAATTAGTAAACAGTGAATGAATCAAAAATTCAGTTTTTTAAATGTTTTTTGTGAAGATTAAACGCACTGAGCCAAAGGTGGTAACTAAATAAGCTTAAGAGTTTGACGTCATCGCATCGACCAATCAAATCGTTTTTCACTGGTGATGAATAATTTATGTTTAATGAGCAGGAAGCATGTTTTATTCAATGCAGATTGTATAGATGAGCATTCCTGCATTGACAGTACCCACTTATAAGTCTTGAATGTTTGTTTGCGGAGCAAACAAAGAGAAATTGCGTAGCGATTCTAGGGGGTATGCGAGCGGAAACGAGCAAGGGCGAAATTCCCTGCCGCGAAGCGGTCAATGGAATTGCGCAGCAATTCCGGGGGTTGGCGAGCGATAGCGAGCAGGGGGCGGAGCCCCCTAGTATAATAAAACAATGCATTTCTGGAAAAATAAATCAGTATTTGTTATTTAATCTTGCATCTCTGAATCACTGAAGTTTCAGATTTCAAATAAGGATCCATCGAATCAAACGTGACCAAACCAAATAAGTATTGAGACTTCAACTAACCAAACATTCATCAATAAGACTTAAAATCCCATCTTAACCCAGTTATTGAAACAGTATGGAGTCGTAAATTTCTCTGATAATAAAAGTGACATTCTCTAGAGAATTAATCTTAAGAGTTTCACTTGATTAAGTCAAAATTTTCGAAGACTGCATGGGAAAATAAGATTGAAGTTTTCTATATGGGGCTTACTGATGGTGATCGAAGCTTTTGAGCTGTACTTGCACCGTACCTCGCTGATAATAAAATTTCAGCAGTAGCGATAAAGCTATGCTCGTATCTATCACACTTCATAAGGAAAAGTGACTCTTTTCCCATTAAATTAACATGTTAGAAATGTCGCTTTTCTCCGTAGTAACTTGTTCCGGTAAGAAATATATCTAAAGAAAGGGGAACCCGCAGTTGGAGAGGACTTGGAAAATCAATCAAGATATTTCGTATGTTAAGAAGTATTACGATATTGTGGTCGCAAATCTAGATAAATATCAATATGACGTTTCAAATATAAGGGATAGAGGAAGGGACTTAGGAAGCATACAGGAAGTTTGGAACGTATGGAGAATATGTTAGGAAAAAATATGGGTGCTTATGTGTATAAAACCGTGACTTATGGGAAGATAATAAATAAAATTTTTGCGTTTTGTTTAAAAGGGAGAGAAATATATATTGTACTTTAAGGGGGGGGGAGTAAAAATAATTTTGTTAGTTCTTTAACCTGCCAAAAAAAAAAAAAACTTTAAATAGCCAAAACCTGCACAAAAAAATTACAATTTTACATTTTACATAATTAAACCACAGTTAATTGATGATGCAGTTACATTAAAAATTAATGAATAAATGTTAAGGTAGGATTATAAATTGAAGTTTTTAGTAATAAAGTGTCGAGAAAAGTATGGTAGTTTGTGTAAACTTAATTAAGGGGAGTTGTGTGTGGATGGGTGATTGAGTCAAAAATGTCAATTTTCGGTTTTTATTTTATTTTTAATCTGCATGCCTATTGCTTTAATTTAAGAACAAGATTATCGATTTCTTTTCAGTAGTTTTTTTTTGTTTCTAAGCATTTTTCAGAAACTCTTGTAATCAGTTCTTACCTATACTTTAATTTTCTTTTGAGTTTCTTGAAATATAAGGTTTTTCAACAGTTAGGAACATTTTTCTCAGGAACTACAAGAGATATTAACATGCTTTGTTTGATTATTTCTTCTCCATTAAAAGCTATTTGATTTAAACTTAGGAATTTTAAATATCTCTGCTAAAAAATTATGTAACTTTAAATCGGATTTTTCGTTTTTTTAATACATTAAAAAACATTGTAAAAGTATTATCTTATATTGTGCAATATCCTCAGTTTAAGTCACAGAACTATATGTAAGGAACAAACTGTAAAAATTTTAATAATGATATCATATAGTTCCTGAGAAAAATGTTCCTAAAGTTAGTAAAATTAACATGGGCTAGATAGAACCATCCGACTCCCCTTAAGCTGCATCTCACTAATGGTAGCAGCTCAGGCGTTACTTTAGTCATCTACGAAAGCTAGTTTCTTTTCTTAGGTCTGTACGCGAATGTCGCTGCTCGAAGTACGTTGGGTTGAGCGTAGCTCCAGTGCGACTATTATGTAACAATAACAAACTAAACCGTATCCGACGGTGACTCGTCACTTAATTGTGGTTCCAAAATATGGATGAGCATAGCTGTTTTAAAGTTCTGTAAGTGGGTAAGGATCTAGTAAGCCCCCCCCAGTAAGAAATAATACATTTTCTTTTATTTTTAATATTTATTCTTTTATGTAAATGATTTTGGTATTCAATCAGTAAAAATAAAGATGAATTATCAGTATGTATATAGAAACGATTGAAATGCTATCCAATACTTGAACTTAAAAAATATAATTTCTTTTCATAGAAATCCCTTTTCTTGCGATTATAAAAGTGAAAATAAAAATAACAGGCAGGTTAGGATTTTATGTAGAGTATTTTTATTAAAATAATGCCAGTTCATTAAGCAACGTAATATGCACAAAGTATATAATAGTTAATTCTTTAAAAACAAAATAAAATGAAAAAAAGTAGTTATTAAAGCAGCCATTATATTTTGTTCTACGAATAAAAAATATATTAGGTAAGCAAATTTAAAGCGTCGTAATATGAAACGAGTATTAACCTAATTTTCAGGGATGACGCTGGAGAAATAGTCCGAGCAAATAATCATTTTTATTAAGTATATGCTTAAGAATATCCACCTAAAATGCCCCCTGTGCCTTCTTATCTAAAAAGCATTTAAAGATTAAGTAGTTCTCAGGGGGAAGATTACACTTATCTAAAAGAAGTCTAATTATAGAAAAAGCCGAGAAATAAGAGTTTTAATGCCGAATATATAACTCTCGTTTCTCAATCGATAATGAGGAGCGATAAAGAGTTAGAAGATAATGAGTTACCGAGGTATTACATTATCACATAGAAGTGACATTTTCTGTGACCGCCATCGATCGTAGATGTTAAACCGATAGCGCGAATTTGAGATGCATTTGAAAGAAAAGAAATTGTGCAAAAAATGGGCACCCTTTGTTGCTTTGCGTTTTCGCATTTGACTTACGAGAGAATCATTGTCTTATTTCAAATGTGAAGGGTTAGAGAACGAAATTTTTAGAATTTTGGAGAGGGTTGTTGAAGAATTTTATGTTTTTTCTGCATAAGAAGTAAAAAAAGCAAAAGTGTGGATGGAAAAAGGGAATGGAGGGCCCTCGAATTATTGATTTTGGGAAGGAAAAGTGAAAAAGTTATATGCTTCACCGCTCTTGAACATTGCGGCAAACAATTTTTGTTTCTTTGTTTCTACAAGAAAATAAAAAAATGCTTTGTTCACTGATTACGTGAACAAAAATAATTAAAATGGCAGGATTTGATGTTTAAAACATAATAACAAAATTAATCAGGAGTGCTTTTGATTTCAAATTCTAAATTATGGAGTGTTTAAAAAACGAATACATATTAAAAAAAACACACTTCAAAATTCATTTTTTTTGCATCTTAAATTAACTATTATTATTTTGTAGCAAACTATTGTTGTTTTACTTTAAAATAAATAAAAAAAAACTGCAGTTTAAACTAGCTTTAAATAATTTTATTTAATATTTGTGTGATTTTTTTAAACTTTCACAAAAGCTTATGATTTCTTCAATATTTTGGTTATAAATATTTTTTTTTATTGCATAGGTATCGAACATATTTTAAACAATACTTAGTTTCAATACCTTTATTGATTATTCACAAAAATGATCTTAAAACACAGTACAATTTTACTTGACTGATTATACAAATTTCAATAAATCTTTTATAAAATAACGTGAAACGTTTTAAATTTCTTACATGGCTGAAGGGGTCCCTCTAATATTGTGTTAATTTTTATTCTAAAATATGTAAAGCTTTTTACGAAATAAATAATAATTTTAAAATTTGTTATTATTTCAGCTATACAAATTTTACAAAAGGATGCATCGATTTCAAATTGTTTAATTCATCCGTATATCCTATAAATACATTTATATTACAAAAATGAATTTCTTTTACAAAATTAGAAGTTTTTTTAAAATAAAACTTAACAAAAAAAAACATAATTAAAAATGAACCTTTTAATTATTTAAACAAGTATAGAGAATTTCTTCTGTCTTAAAGCCTTCTTGTTAGATCAAGTAAATGAAAATATATGCGTGCCTTGTGGTATTATGCTTACAAAAAATATCATAAATGTATTTCCCCCCACAAAACTGTCAAAACAGTCAACCAAAAATAAATAATTACTCTTGCATATTTACCAACCAAAATTATTTCGAATATCAAACCACACAGAAGTTGACGCATCTAACACGCACAAAAATCATAATTTTCAAAATAACGCTTATCGGAATTTTGAATTTATTTAAGTTCTCACCCGGGGTAGTCAATACCCTTGTTATCCGTTAACCCACTGTCAACAAGCAAAGCCCAAAGGAGATTCTAATGCATTTTGTAAACAAAAGCAACGGGAAATATCGCAATGTCAGAAACAGCAGCAGTACCACGGGAGATTCATTTTAGCATCTTTTCCCCGATATCAATTATTCTCGAAATTGTTAAAGATGGGAATGTGAAATGGAAAAGAAGCCACCATTTCCTCGGAACAATCAATAGCACCGCGGAAGACTCTCGCGTTTGGGAAAAAAAGGAAAATCCCAAAAAGTCGCTGGGTTGATTGGACAGTGCTGTAAATGTGACGCTTGGGATAATTTTGGGGGAAAATAGATATTTAAATGAGAATGGGGTTGTTTCAGATGATGTAACTCTCTTGTTTTCACTTTCCCTTTCCTGCGATTTCATTAGTTGTTGCGATTTCTTTCTCTCTTTTTTTTTAGTTGTCTGCTGTACATTCGATTTTAGAGTTCTTTACGTGCAACTTGTTTTTATTCCTGCTATTTATTAAACTTTATCGATTTTAATCACGGCCTACTCAACTACACTCTAAAAATGAATTCTCAAAAACGACGAAATTTTCCTTAATTTTGACGATCCGTTTACTGGCAAATGCTCCGAGTTTTCATTTCCTCAAAGTGAGGAAATTTGAATCGTCATTTTTATGAGGATTTGAATGTCGTCTAATCTAAAGAAATATTTCGTCATTTTTGAGCATGTGAGAACAACAATGAGATTCAGTTTCCTCAAAATCAAGATACTGAATCGTCTAATCACGATCGTAAAAGTGAGGATTCGCGTTTACTCAAAAGTCACGTGCTAGTTGACGAAACAATCCTCAAAATTAACGAAATGAGGCTTGAGGATTCCTGAATCGTCAAAAATGAAAGTGTTATTTCTGAGAGTGTACTAAGACCAAAGAAGCTCTCCCAAACAAGCTCGGGGACGGAAATTTTGACGTCGAATGACGTTGTAACGAAGATGAAGATAACCTGTCTCAAAACCTGATCGGAACCTCTCGCTCACGACTGACCACATTTTTAGGGTACCGAATGCGTCCGAACTAGTTTTTCGATCTTGGGCAATCGGAACAGTGACGTCAAAAATTCCGTCTACGCTCAGGTTTGGGAAAGCTTCACTGGCCTTGTTATTGAAATTGGCCGTATTTTAATTCGATTAAATTTCAAATATGCAAAGCATTACCGAAACGTCAATGTTGTATGAAAACATTTTAGCCTTATGCAGAGAAATTAAACAAAATTGTGGACAGCAATGTAACGTGATTTACAAACATTGAAAATCTTTAGTTCTAATAAAAGAAAAGTTTGTACATTACATTCGTTTCAGCGAGGTAAGAAAAGATAGTATTGTTTAAATCAAATGTAATTCCAGAAGGACTAAGAATGAAAACAATACAACTGGAACTGTTGCCACTCATGAAGTGAAACCTGCCCAGTATATCCAGGTTGTATGGGCATAATTGTGCAGGATGTTAGTAATAAAAAGGAGTTCAAAGGATAACTACTGCTTTTAATCATGTAAAGTTTAATAGAAACTCTCGCCAGCAATATAATTTTATTTTACGAAAACATAGAATAATAGACTAAAAAAGAGATTGAGCAATGTTTATCAGGGGAAAAAAATGCCAATATACCACTTTGTACTAGTCCAGCCTATGAAAAATGTTTTATTTAATTCCATGTAGGAAATATTGCTATCGCACATAGGTCGGGGAGTTTAACTGTTCGGAAATTTTGTACCGTACGCCAATGTTCCGTAACGAAATTAATACATTAACTGCAATCAAGCAAATCACCATTGGTCTAATTAACAAATTTTGCATTGTTTGGAATAATTGTTCTCATTTTGGATTCTTTGAACTTTTCTTCTATCTAACTTTCAAAAACTATAAAATAACCTCATACTCCTTATTAACCTCTTAAGACCCGAGCAAAATCCTACAAGTACATTCTTATAAACTAAACACACTTTTCATACAAATGTATGCTAAAAAGTATGTTTTTCAAAGAATTTAAAAAAAAGTGTAGTTACTTAGGGACACACCGTAACATCTAAAAATACATATATTTTGAGCTAAAAATGCAGCAAAAAACCATATCACTTATTTGTAGTTAACAGAATAGTTTAAAATTGTTTTCAATGCAAAATGTGCAAAATGCCTTTAAAATTAACTAATAAAATAACTTTTTGAAAAGTTTGAAAAAAATATTTTTAAAGGTGGATTCTAAAGGAGGATTTAAGAGGTTAAAGCTTTTTTACAGTCATTTTAAATCGAATAATTCATGGAAAATTACTTTAAGTTATTAACATATCCCTCTGGAAATGCGTTTAGTTCCCTTACTTTTTAAAGTATTAATGTACAGATTATTAAAAATTATTCATTTCTTTATTTAACCTAAACTAGTCTACCACATATTACTTTTTTTTCGAGGGTAAAAAAGTCAGATGCAGTTATGTTAAACGTAGAAATGTGTTGTAGATAGACCGAGTTCATTAGACGTTAAACTCGTTTAAAAAATATCTTCAAGGAAGAAAATCGAAGGAGTAATTTATTTCATCTTCCTATCAGTTTCGCGGAGAAACATATTTATGCCGCGTTGTGCATTATTGCCAAGAATATGGTGCACTCCGCGTAATGAAATCAGGATTTGAGCGATAAAAATATCTTTCCATACATATTGTACACTTTATCATTATGTACTACATGGCTTGGGAGCGAATAGATGGTATCGTTTACATGCTTTTCATTACTGTCGACACCGGCTTCATTAATTATTAAATTGTGTTATAAGGATAAATCATAAATGTTCTTTTTCGGGGTTTCTTATAAGATTATGAGGAATTTTTTATTTGGGTAAAATAAGGCTGAAAATGTTCTGGCGACGTATTGTCTGTGTTTTGTATATGTAATTGTGTTTTACATAACTTATCGAAGAGTCCTAAATCGTATTTTGTTAAATGAATGTAAGATGTTGGTGTTTCATTGTTCGTAGGAAACAATAAAAAACATCAAATGTAATCGAAAGTAAATAATTGCAATTGTTGAAGTTGTTTGTAAAAACATTTTATACCCTATGGAATACAATAATTGAAATTATATATTAAAACGAATAAACTTCAAAAGTAATTTGCAATTGACTTTAAAATGCAATGTAAAGACACATTTTAAACATTTTTTAATACCTACCATTTGTAAAATGTTAAGAAGGAAAATTTACAACCGAACGTTGACAAATTTAAATGATAGTAGAATTTTTACAGTACCAGTATTTTAAATGTAATATCTCAAACAAAATTAAATAAAATTTTAAACATATGGCTTATGGGGCAATACCACGAATTGCATATAAATCAAACTTTACCATGTAGCACTGCGTTTGAATATTTGTGCCAACTGCGTCGAAAGTATAAAATCTTAATTTAAAACATCAGGGTAAGTATATATACTTCAAACATAGTTTTAGCATATTTGTCACAGTGTGTAGATATAGTATAGTTTAAACTTAATTAAAATTTATTCATTTGTTAGATTTATCTGTTTAAAAAGGTACCACTTAGAATGATAATGTAAACCAAACTTGAGACTTATTTGCTTTTAATTTTCTCCCACATACATATTCAAATGTGGCGCTATGTCTACGATTTGAGATTTAATAGTTTACATTGCGCCGAAGTTAAAATCTCTCCTAGTCTTTCAACCGGAAAACTAATTAGGAATTTACTTAGCACTCACGAAATTTGAGTTATGAGATTGAGGCAGGGCAGGGGAGTGCAGCAACTTCCTTTAATGAGTGAAATTTTCCTAAAATTATCCGCGAAATGCGCAGGAACAATCCTTCATTTGGTGAAATTTGTTTAATTCGTTCCAAAGAATAATGCATTTTTGGCTAAAAATGCGTTTACGTTAAGATGCGACGAAAATTAATAGAGGGTTATGAATGTTATACGGAAGACATATTTGAACTCGATAAAAATTCAGTATACTTTGAAATCTGAGCTTGCGGGAATTAAAGTCGTGATCTTAGGGGATCGGGTAGTTTTACTGCTTAAGTTTTAGTTGGAAGTTAAGGTAGGCGAGAATTGTTATTTAATATGAGTATTATTATTTGAACATTCTGATGTGATTATTAACGGGAGAATTTTAAGCTGTCAATTAAACATAAATTTTAAGTTTTAATGTTCTTAGCATAATATTTGATAAAATATAATTATAAATGTTTAATATTTAATAGTGAATTCATATTTGAATTTGTTAGAGTTAAAACAAAACAATTGTACGTTTTTATAATCTAATGTCACACTTTAAGAGGTTAGAAATAAAATTTTAGTACTCTACTTATAATATAATCTAACTTTTTAGTATATATAGAGTTGCAAAACAAAACTTTCTAAACTATAAAAGAAATTCGCAAAAAATTATAAAATTTATTAAAACTAGCTTGTTATCATTTATTCTCATTTAAGAAACGTTAAAAAAAATTGAGAGAAATCAATCAAAGAATATTTTTTGATTAATGATTTGACGAATTGACAATTTTTCAATAAATCTTAAATCACCACATTGTTAGCAAATTAAATACATAGCAATACCTATACATTTTTTATTTTGAAAAGAAAAAAATGTAAGTAAATATGTTTTTTTCATAAACCTTTCGCAACAAAACATTCCATTTCACAACGACAAAATGCTAATATGTTTTGAAAATTTTAAATCTGAAAAGAGTAAAAGGCTCAAAAATGAAAGCACAAACCCTTTGAATCTTTGAATCAAGCTCGTGCTTTTTTCCTCTTACCATAATATTACCTGATTCTACAATGGATTCCAAATCTTACAAACGTTAAACTAGAAAAGCTTCATTATTGTAATTTAAAAAACCTCGGTCAATATTTCGAAGATAGAATGCCATTCCAAATCCCTCTTTTGTTGAATCCAAGCTTAGGGAACCACTAAAAAAGAGAATTTTTTTAAATTGGTGAAGTGACGCGCACTTTTCTTTAAAAAAATAAATAAAAAAAGAGTACAAATTCCAATATCCCGTTATTTTTCAAGGAAAGTTTCAATTGAAATCAATGGCCTTCTACCCAGCAAAGGGAACAAATACCCCTGTGTTTTTTTCGTCGTTCGTTTTCATATATTATGTGTGGGAAAGAAAAAATTCTATTTTTATACCGAAACATCATCTTTTGAAATAAGGCCGATAAAATGGAAATGGTGCGCTGTCAATGAATAATCCTTACTGCGAGTACTGCCTTTGTAATGAATTTCTAAAGTATTTTAACCCGCTGAAGAGAATGCGTATAGGTATAAAAAATGCGTTTTTGGAGGAATTATCGGTAATAGGATAGCTAAATAAGCCAGCGAGGCATCGAATACTGTAAAGACTTTGTTTTAAATTCAAAATATTTCCCTTCTTTTATGTTGTAAGAAGGCTCTTATGAAGACTGGAGGCTTAAGACGAGTATTTTTATATTTCTTCAGACAGTTGCTTTTTATGGGGAGGGATTAAGGACTTGATGTTATTTTCTAGGACACAATAGAATTTCAATGAGATTTGAAAGTAAATGGTCACTGTTCTTGTTTAAGCTTTTTATGAATAAAAATTGCATGTTTGGTTTAAATTTGATTGGGAAGCGGGTAAAAAGTCATTTTTACAAGTATTTTTATAGCTGTGAAACCTTTTTCTCTTGATGATTTCAGCAAATGAGCAAAAACAATTGAGTGCCATAATTTATTTGTTCTTATCTAAATATATACTCAGCAAATATTTCAATAGAAAAGAAACACACTATTTTAATATTTTTTATTATTTTAACATATTTAAAACCCAAAAATGTAAATGATCATCTATTCATTAAATTTTTTTTCATAGAATGTTTCATTAGATAGTATTGTTTTTGTTGACCAAAATGTTGAATAAAAACAAACTATTATATCTTTATTTCTAATCCGTAATGGTGATTTCTAAATTGGAAAATTTCAATTAATGTTCTTTTTATAAAAAGAACCCTTGCTTTTTTAACAAAAGAAATCACATTTCAATTTAGTTAAAATAATATAAAATGCCAAAATAGTGACACAAAACATAGGAAAAATGAACACTTAATTAGTGCTAAACTATAATTGAAAAAAATCCTATTGTTCTGAAATTACACTATTATACTGACATTTAAAATGTAAAGGTATAGGAGCAACAAAGACAAAAGAGTGCATTGTTAACAAGTTTCTCGAACAGGGAATAAAATTCTATAAAAAACAAAATTATATTCTTTTAGAAAACGGTTCAATATAGTACACCCCAATACAATAATACATGCCGGAAAAAAAGAAAAAAGGAATTTCAATTCAACTTGACAAATACAGAAATTCTAAGCTCTACCAATTCACTACATAGTGAATACGCCAACCAAAATGTCGAATGCATTTTTTAAATTGTCTTTCGTAAGCCATAGTAAACTAGTATTTTTATTTTTCATTTCAACACTATACAGCGAATGTGTACTCTGTAGGTTCTCGTAAAAACATTTCTAGTTACGTGGTTCAATGTTTCCGGATGCATGTTATATACGATCTTTTTTTTAGGTTAAAATACTTAACTTTTAACTTTAACCTTTTCCGCGAACAGTTTATGTCCTCGAATTGTCTTTGTTGAGTCACTTAAGAAATGGCTGTTAGTGTACATACTCATTGTACAAATCACAATTAATAATGTTGACTGTTCTGATCCAATATATGCTCTCAGTTCATTGTCGACAAATTTACCTAACAAGAAATGTTTATGAAATATAATAGCTTTGACGAAGCAGTTTAGAAATTTTGTTGCAGGGGAATTCATTACCTAATCTATATGATCCTTGATATTTAAATTTTTCAGGGATCATTAAAAAATATATAAAATCTTTTTCTGCATGTTATATACGTTTACTATCCAAGTGAAAATACTCTTGAACTAAAAACTGCCGGGAAAAATGAAAAGGATTTTATTGATCTAGTGAATCTATCACTCTACCGAAAAATAAAGACATATTAGCATCAAGGCATTCTTATTACACATACGCTACGGAAAAGAATAATGACAAAAACAAACTATAATAACTCATAATCCTTTTATATATAATTTTGAATATCTGTTTAGAAAAATAATTACTTTCAATTCCTTTCAAGTTCGACTTTTGCATGGATTCAAGATTTTAGTTGTACAAGTAAAACTCTAGGATAAGGAAACATAGTAAAACATAGGGTGAGTGAACCTAAAAAGGTTTTCTTAGGCAAAGCAATTCGAAATTATCGAAACTGTGAATTATCGAAATATTTGCAATATTAACACATGTATGAATAACGCAATTCTACTTTTTTAAAAGGTAATTCTAGCTAATTGTTTCGATTACATCTTTAGGTGATTTATTATTTTTTTAAAAATAAAACTTTAAAAATTGGCATGTTATCAAAGATGTCATAACTGGCATGTCAAAAAATGGAATAAGAAACACCAAGAAAAAATGATAGATTGCAGTCGAGAACGGCTTCTTACTGGAAAAAAGGTAGCCGAAAAATATACATTTTGGTGATAGCATTTTTCCGCTTGAAAACTTGTCGTTTCAATCACACCTTTAGTAATAATATTGCTTTGGTAACTGATTGAGAACTCGCATTTTGGTAGTTGAAGACAAAAAGAAAACCAAAAATTGATGCATAAACCTGAACTCTAGATGTTGATGGATGTACCTTCGAAATCTATAACTTCGGTATAAAAATGGCATATGTGAAACGAATACATGTAAGACATGTGCCCTTTCTACGATGATACAAAAATGTCGTCTCATCCTTCTTTAAAACTTCAAACTTTTAGAGAAAGTTCCAGAATTACAGTGAGGTGCCACGCATCTTTATTCTAATAGAAATACAGTTCCTAAATATTTATGAATTGCATACATTTGAAAAATAGTTGTGTTTAAGGCAGTTGATGTGTGAAATGTTTCCGGTCTTTCCCCTTATCCCAGTCAAAAATTCTGCTTAAAAATGTATTGGTTTATAATTTAAAGCTCTATATATGCAAAGACTTTCCTTTTAAATATTTTCAAACTTCATAAATATGACTTAACTTATGGTAAAATTTGGCTTTACATTATGAATAAGATATTACAATATTTCTTTTTTTATTGCTTTGCTTGCCAATTTAAAATTCCAAACAT
Organism: Hylyphantes graminicola; assembly: GCA_023701765.1. NCBI lineage: Eukaryota > Metazoa > Arthropoda > Arachnida > Araneae > Linyphiidae > Hylyphantes > Hylyphantes graminicola. The sequence goes on from CM043123.1 coordinate 12,081,566, forward strand.
TTTATGATGTCATATTTTTGAGTGATGTAAATTTTTTAACAACTTATTAAAAAGCTATTTTTTCAATCGACAGTGAACAAGGTCAGGACGTGAAAATTGAGTAAATAGATTAAATTGAGTAAAATTAAATTAGATATATCAAAATTGAGTAAATTAGATTAAGTTAGATTGAACAAAATTGAGTAAAATGATTAAGTTAGATTGAACAAAATTGAGTACTAAAGGAATTTGCATTCACTTAAAAATAAAGCATCATAAGCTTATAATAACAAATTAGTTACTAAAACCTTAAAAAAAATTCATTAAATTTCCGATAAAGCAAAATTTTAAATGACTTAACAGAATTCATTTTTATTATATATCAACCAAGCATTTGCATAAAATTATTATGAATAAAAATATTAAATATACTTACCTTTTGAAAAAACTCATAGCAAAATAGTCGTATTTCTCTTTTCGCTTTAGAGAGTTATTTTTGTCCAAATTCTAGTCATTTCACAATAATGGCCGATTCCTCTATTAGTCTACAAATATGTTTGATTACCACTATGAAAACTTTTACAGCATGTGATTGGAGGAAATAGACTAATTACGAGGCTCCATCTTCCAATTTTTCTGGTAATGGAACTTTTATATGATATTTGAAGATACTTCTGCTTTTTTTTCTCTCCATTTAATCTGTAGTTTTTGACGACGTATAAAATAAAAATAGAACAACTGCAGCAATTTTTCGAAACGTTGTTCTTTAAAGAAAACTAGGGAAAAGATTTGAAATTTTAGTTTAGTCATATTTTGAAGAATTTCCTTTAAATATCATTTAAGAAATGTACTTACAAATAAACATTGGACATCTATGTTAGGATATTTTATTTTGAAGAAATTTTTTTTATGTTGTGTTGTTTCTTTCGTGAGTTAAAGAAAAAAAAACGTAACCATATAGTTTTATTTCTGAAATACTTTCTAGAGATATTTGATTGAAGCGATACGTCAACAAATATATTGGAAGGATTTAGAGGAAATAATATACATTTATTTTTTTTAATTTGAAGTAATATATATTTTTTAAACATTTTTATACATTTTAATAATATACATTTTTACATTTAAAACATACACTTATTTTTAAAACTTATAATATTGCAAAGCATGAGTTTAAAGCGCTAAAAACATAAAAAAAATATTTAAATTTTAGCTGAATATATTAGGTTAGGTTAGGTTTGAATTATCGTCGCACTAGAGTTACACGAGGGCTATTGGCGACGGGCGTCGTATTTTAGAACCACAGTCAGGTGACGAGCCAATACCTGAATAAGCACCCAACGCAACCTGAATATATTATAACTAAATTTAGTATTGAGAATTCCTTTAACAGAATCAAAATTCATTACAGAATTAAAAAACAATTTGCGTTTTTTTGTAAAAAAAATGGTGTTGCTATAAAAATATCGGTATTTTAAATAACAGTGCGTTTGTGAAAAAAAATTTCATGAAGTTTTCGTGAATTTTTGTGCGTGAATTTTTTCGTAAATAGTTTCAAGATACCTGTTTGTGAAATTTGGTGTATAATAACGTGGGAGTTGACAAGACAAAAACAGTATGAATTTTATTTATATATAGATTGACTACACTGTAAATCTTCATCGATTGCTTACAAAATCTTTTTTTTTCAATCTATTTCAAAATTATAAGACTTCTAATTTTTTGGTGTTTTTCGGCAAATACAATATTTTATCGGAAATTTAAATGTAGCGAATGGAAGGAACACAACTTAAAAGGGTTTATTATCTTCAGGAAAAAGTACTCACATTAAATATATATTTTTAGTTGACGATGTAGTATAAAGAAGGAGATTTCTGAAGTGTTTTGTAACTTAAATAATCGGGCATGTTCAACTAAACAATGACCCACTAAATTTATTCCACTATTGTTAGTCATAAAAATCCTGCCGGACAAATGGCAAGCGCAAAAAAATTGAAATATTAATTTTAAAACAAAATTAAAACTTATGCGTGCTTATTCTATGTAAACTTCTTTAACTTGCTCAAAAACTGACGTGTACTTAAAAAAATAAATAAAAAACGATGAACAAACAAGAAGGCAAAACAAAATATATATCTATTTATGAAATATCACATTTGACGTTTAAGCATGTGTTTTTGAGACAAGTTTCAAGTAAATTTATTGCGTTAAATTTTACAAGCAAAACAGAAAACTCTCAATGGAATAATGAAATGTTGAAATAGAACATATGTACTGAAATAATTATTACTGGTGCGGTTTTAGACAAAATAATTTTAATTGTAAATAAGGCATATGGCAGACATTTTTGTTGCACTTTGATACTGTTTGCGTTGCCTCCTTTGATGCATTATAAAATAAGAAGCATGTATAGTTTTAAATATTTTTTTAAAAAAAATTCTTGATGATTTAAGTTACAAAGAAATTCCAAACAAAATCTCTTCTTCTGCAGTAAATTTATATGAGTGTTTTTATAATGGCGGAACAGTTTAAAACGCCATCATTTTATACATTAATTTGACAAAAAAAATCAATTTTATGAATACATTAAATATATAAAATATTACCTTTGTTGAGATACAACAACTTTGCATGAAACAGACTGAGTGTTTTTTTCTTGGGGCATATCTATTTTTAATTAAGCAAAATTAAAACCATTACAAAAACGCTCATTTTTCATCAACCAAACATCTTCAGTACATCTTCATACTGAACTAGATAATCTCTTTAACTTCAACTCTATGCTCACGTAAACTTATCCTTTTCAGAAAACTAAAATAAATCATAGAAGGGATAGAAAAATAAGCGAAAAAAGTTGCTTCCTATAAAAATATCCTCAAAAACCACATGATGAAGTACCTAATCTTCCGCAAGGACCGTATTTGTAAATGAGAAGCTAAACAATTTACCAAACACCCTATGTACCCCATTAAAGAACCAAATGATCCGACAAGACGCGAATTTTACACTTTTCCAGGTCCCTTTTGCCTTGCGAAATGATCTTTGGTTATCATTTGCTGCCCATTCAGGAAGCATTTGTCATTTAGCGGAGGGAGCATTCTGCGACTATAACATTTCAAGCTATAAATAATGCAGGAGAGTTGGTTTCCTCTATTCATTACTTCAAGGGTGGCAAAAGTCCGTTTCTGGATGGGTTGCCAGTCAGGACTTACCAAAAAAACCAGCCAAGTTTCAGCCGTGAAATAGCTAAAAATAGCTATCATTTTTTTTTGTAATCCAACCTTAGTGTCTATGTAGAAAATAAAATGAATATACGCTCTTAAAACAAAAGAGTGAAATCTACTCCTATTGGAGAAGTGTATTTTCGAAACTGGAAAGGAGGGAAAATTAACTTCTAAATCGCTCGTAATTGCCTTAAAATCGCTCGTTTGTTGTTAAGATTGTTGGAGGTTTAACAAAACAAAAGAGTAAAAACCACTCCTATAGGGGAAGTGCATTTTCGACACCGAAATTAGTGAAAATTAACTGAGAATGAGCTATATTCGCTCGTTTGTTTTAAGAGTGCATCATTCCTCATGAAGTTTGTAGTGGCAAACTCACTTTCTCCAAACTGCCAAAGAAGGTCCGGTCCATTCATTGGCGACATTGTAAAATTGAATTTACAAACGCCAGCAGTCTCAAATGACCGAAACAGGCCCTATATCTGAGTTACACTTTAAAGAATGTGTGTGTTTAGCAACTTTTCAACATACTAAATATTTTAAAGGTGTTTAAAGTTACTTTGTTTAGCTATTTCATGGTGTGTCTTATAACTAACTGCCTATCTCTTAGTATTCCGGACTTTTTTTAGTCATTTTATTAGTAATATAGTCTTTCAATTACAAAAAACCCCTTAAAAACTAGATTAAAACAATTCATCTAATAATTTAATCTAAAAAATCCAGTTAAAAGGTTCTTATAATCTTCTAAATAACATAATATTTGGCCGATTTTGTCTTTTCTCAGCCAAACTGGCAAAAACTAGCAAAATCTGAAACCCCTGGCTTCTGGAAAAGATAGATTTGGTCTCATCTTTGTGTTTCCCATTTTGTGGCGACAGAAAGGAAGCCACTAAAGCTTCTTTCGCTCATCTAACAGTTGGATGAGTTTTTCAAGTGAGGCCAAATAGCCTTTCGGATTTAGACGTATAAAACATTCCTTTCACAATTAGGTTTATTGAATTGAGGGGATGAATTTATAGTGTTCGAGTGGAGGAAAAGTATTTCTCGATTTTTAATGTTGTTAGAGTTTCAAAATTCAATTGTGATCGCACTCAAAATAACTCAGAGTTGGATGTCGTCTGATGTAATTGAAATACGACCGTTTGAGCAAGAATTCCATGGCTTTCGACTTTTCGATTGAAATCTCAAACATCTGCTGCTATTTGATGAGTTTATGAAATGATTCGGATTTTAATTGATGATGAATGCGTGTAAACTTTAATCTCATTTTGAAATTCTAGTAAATTCTTAATGCTACAATTAAGACAAAGATCATGGTTTCCATTGCTGAAAAAATTAATTAAGTAATATTATATTATGTAATTCATAATATTTTAAATCAAACAATATATTGTCGTCATTTGCTACACACATTTTTAATGTAATTTGTATTTCATTTCATATCATCGCACGTGTTTAGAGAAATGTTTTTTTATAAGGTATGTTACATTATAGATAATACTTAAATAAATATAATTTATTTCCCCGTAGCTTGGAAAGAGTAACTTATCTTTACAAAATTGCAATGTAAAAGATATAATTGCATAATAAATACAATTTGACAGATAAAAGATGTAATAATTGCAATATTTGAAAGATATGATCTCTGTTAACTTATTTATAAGTCAAAATTGCACTTTTTTATCCATCTCATTGACCTCTCATTATACCTAATTTTTTTTGATTTTTCAATATAATTAAACTTTCTTTTTCGCTAAAAATATTTGAGTTGCATTGAAACTCTAATTTATATGATCATTCGAATGTGAATCAATAAACATCCATTAGCCGACACGGCAGCACAGCGGTTAAGACGCTAGCCTTTGGAGCTTTTGGGCTCGGGCTCGAATACCGGTAAGGTATGGATGTTTGTGTTTGCCAATAAATGTTGTTATTTGTCTATGTGTTTGTGTCGTCCTCTCTTTGTGTGTCTCCTGCGACTGTGTCACTTCTGGTGAGTAGGGTAACGTGCTATAAAGCCTATGTTCTTCCCTTCTAGAGTGCGCAATCATTGTCATTTGTCATTTCGTCAAACATCCATTATGGGAAATTATTCAATTGATCCAGAAATAAGGACTATTAAATTATAGTTCACCCCATTACTCTCGTTATAATCGATAAATTAACACCATTTAATTCAAAATAGGAGTCGCATTGTTCTCGCAGTACATTGTCTCCCAAATCATATTCGTCTTTAAAACATCCCTACAGAAATATTTCACGATCACAATTACTGTGTTATTTAAACCCTTCCTTTTAATCAGTAGCAATTTTAAATGCGAATCTTTCAATACAACCCTACTAGAATAAGAGCCAATATCCGTATAACTATAACTAAGACATCGCCCCATTTACTAGGAATTTACACATGTTCAAGTAATCCGACGCATTGTCTGCTCCTTGAATGGCTAGACCATACTGGGAAGATTAGTCACCCTGCAAATGTCGGTCTGTAATCTTGGCATCCAAATTATCGTTCGGATTCATCAATCAGATATCTTGATCCAGCGCAATCTCTTCAGATCTTGCCGTCCAAGAAGGGTCTTTGGGTGTAAGGAGGTGGGGGTATTTTCGTCTTAGAAAATTAGGCGAATGGGTATATCATGGAGTTGATGTCTCAATATCTTAATATATGATAGGTAGATATCTTTTAATTATATAAGTGAGTTGTATGTAGTGAAATATGCATATAATTCATTTGCGTACGGTTGAATAGGAAATACATTCTTTGAGGGGAGTCAGATGGTTCAATCTCGCCCATGCTAATTTACGAAAATTTAGTAATATTTTTTTTAGGAAATATATGAGAAATCACTATGTTTTTTATATTTTGTTTCATACATACAGCTCTTTGATTATTTTAAAATATTAAAAAATATGTTTAAAGTGATGTTTAAAAAATATGTATTAAAAACACACGAAAAGTCATTAGATTTAAAGTTATATTTTTTTAGCAGAGATATTAAAAATTCTTCTGTTTGAAATCAAAGATCTATTGATGAAGAAGAAGTAACAAAACAAAACATGTTGATATCTTTCATAGTTCCTGAATTTTTTTTTCTAATTGGTGAAAAACCTTATATTTCTGTAAACGCAAAAGAAAAGTAAGGTTTAGGTAAGAACTGATGCTAAGAGTTTTTCAAAAATTCGTATAAATAGAAAACTACTAAACAGAAATAGATAATCTTAGTCTTAAATTAAAGCAAAAAATAAGTAAAAAACAAAACCAAAACCGAAAATCGAAAATTTTGACCTTAAGAACCATACGACAACCCTTAAAGAATTACTGAAAAATTAAAGATGGTTTCCTAGTCGACGATTTCTCTAAAATTGCATTGCATTTCATTACACCAATAAAAAGTAACCAATAACGAAACGATTAAAAAGTGTTCTTACATTAAAACTTGCAGTTATTTGTTGAGATTTAATGAGTTTAATTTCTTTTCTCTTAAAATTAAAATCTTTATATGACCTAAAGAATAATTAGAATTGATAACATTTTTACCATATATTAAAATATATATTGCTCAAACGAATTCCCTACAAATAAACACCCAAACTACCCGCTTCTTAGCAAGAAACCAGTGTTTCTAATCTCGGCATTTTTTCAGTGAAACGAAATTCGTTGCAATTTCACGTTTCCCACGGCCAAGCCGGCCCCCAAGAGTTTGCAACTCAGAATTGCAAATGCCGAATTACGATTCGAATAGATTTCGAAGTAGCGTAATTGAAATTCTCCTATAAGGTAGATGATTTGAGGGATGGGCATGAAATAGCGACCTGTTACATACTTGTCGAACAAAAAAAAAGAAAAAATTGAAGCATAATAAATGAGAAACTGTTTTTTTCTTTATAATGCTTGTTTCTGGGGGCTAAGGAGCCCAGTCGGTAAGCGTTGCCAAATTAACTGCTGCTTGGTCATTGCCAAATTAACTACTGACTGGTCATTGCCAAATTAACTGCCGACATATAAAATGGCATGTGCAGCTAAAACTTCCGACGGATAGCACTCCATTAGAAAGAGTGCGTGTTAAATATAGTTCCCAATAAGCTTATTTAACGTTCTGTAGCTTATTTAACATTCATTTCCAAATTAACTGCTGCTTGGTCATTGCCAAATTAACTGCTGATTGGTCATTGCCAAATTAACTGCCGACATATAAAATGGCATGTGCAGCTAAAACTTCCGACGGATAGCACTCCATTAGAAAGAGTGCGCGTTAAATATAGTTCCCAATAAGCTTATTTAACGTTCTGAAGCTTATTTAACATTCATTTCCAAATTAACTGCTGCTTGGTCATTGCCAAATTAACTGCTAATTGGTCATTGCCAAATTAACTGCCGACATATAAAATGTCATGTGCAGCTAAAACTTCCGACGGATAGCACTACATTAGAAGTAGTGCACGTTACATATGGTTCCCAATAAGCTTATTTTACGTTCTGAAGCCGCGTACGATGTTGTTCTTAAAATTGCGTTGGGTGCATATTCAGGTGTCGGCTTGTCACTTGGCTGTGGCTCTAAATTAATACGGGCATAGCCAATAGCACTTGCGCAGTTCTAGTGAGACGTTAATTCAATTCAACTGAGAACGTTTCTTTCAAACTTTTGTTGTTTGCCATATTTTGTTAAAATAGAAATGGATAAGTACTTTCAAAATTAAATGATTCTACAAATAGTGTAATTTTTTTTAACAATCTAAGGTGTAAGCAAATTGGATGAAATATAAACTTGTTTTCGCTACATGGGTTTCAAACAAAAATTTTAACAAAAAATTTAAGTTTTTTTAATTTGATGAAAAATTATTTCTGTAGCAGATTATAATAAATGTTTCCTCCATACTTCAAATTTTAAAATTTAGTTAAATTAAAAGATAATTATTAATTTTTAAACAATATTATGTTTAAAATATGACCTAGGTTAATATGTTTGTTAGGGTTAGGTTTTTGAATTATCGTCGAGTACTAGACCTTGTCGCACTAGAGCGACACGAGGGCTATTGAGTTAAGGGGTCTAAGGAGTCTTAAAAATGTGCAAAGAAGGAACTACAAAGCATAGTTTGATCTTTCATGTAATTTTTTAACTACTCAATATACAAGTATCATTTTTTTATATGTAATTCTACAAGATTTATTTAATATGAAGCAAATTTTAAAATTTATGAAACTTTAGCCAAAATTAAAATAAATGATATTAAACATAAAGCTATTTGAACACATTGTGATTAGGCTTGCGCGGCAAATTGTGAGGTCAAAATTGAAGACATGACCAAGAAAATGACTTTATATTGTACAAATATGTACAAACTAGAACTTATACCTAAATTCTCAGCTCAAATTTAATTAGAAATAATTTTTAAAATTTTTTTTAAATCAAAATTCAAAAATTTTTATAAATTTTTTTAGAAAAAAGTTCTTAAAATAAATTCTAATTAAAATTGAGCTGAGAATTTAGGTATAAGTCTTTGTTTGTACATATTTGTACAATATAAAGTCATTTTCTTGGTCATGTCTTCAATTTTGACCTCACAATTTGCCGCGCAAGCCTAATCACAATGTGTTCAAATAGCTTTATGTTTAATATCACTTATTTTAGTTTTAGTTAAAGTTTCATAAATTTTAAAATTTGTTTCATATTAAATAAATCTTGTAGAACTACATATAAAAAAATTATACTTGTATATTGAGTAGTTAAAAAATTACATGAAAGATCAAACTATGCTTTGTAGTTCCTTCTTTGCACATTTTTAAGACTAATTAGACCCCTTAATATATTTGTATCTCTCAGAGGGCCAAAATAAACACGATTTGCAAATAACTACTCCTAAAAACAACCTAAATACAGCATCCCGTACTAGTACCCTGGTCCAATTATAGGCTGTTGGGGGTTTATTTCATTAGCCTTTCCTGCAGTACCGTGGGCAGTGTTGCTAAGAGAATTACGCCAATTGATTCAAAACTAGGAGCGATTGAATAATAAAATGCAGCACCACACTGGAATTTGATCAGGATTAATCATTTCTAGATTGCTTCTCTCTTTAGCTGCATGCTAATTATTTTATAATGTCGAAGTTGTTGTATTTGCTTTTTGTTATAGGCGGATTTCTGTTTGGGGCTGGTTAATCGTATTGTTGAGTGATATTATTTTGCTGAAAATGATATGTAAATGTAGTTAGAATAAAAATTATAACTTATAGTTGTTGTATAGTTGATTGATTGGATGTCTATTACATTCATATATTTGTTTTATTTCACATATTGTTGTACTTATTTAGCATGTTTTACGGAAAATATTAGTTTCAGAAACCTATTTTAAACATTTACCCTCCTAGGATACGTTCATATATACCCGTCACCCGACTAGGTTTGCAAGCAGTTTTTCTTGGGTGTATGCATCTGTACGGACGCTTTTAAAGCTACTAATAAGTGAGCTACTAATTGTAAGCTACTTAATTGCTACTAATTGGGTACCGTAAAAGATATACGCATATGCGCTTAGAGGAACCATGGAACCAAGCCTTAAAAATTCAAAACCAATTTGAAATTTTCTGCAAACAATATTTCATTTTTATTTGCTTACAAGGGACCTTTGTCTTTAATTTATTGATTTTATTAAAAAAAACAATTTTTGGGAAAAAATTCTTATATAAATAGCAACATATTATCGCATTACATTTATCTAATACATAAAATAGCTGAAAAGCAATATGAAAGAAATTATTGAAGTACATTTTGAACTTTTTTTTTATAAGGAAGTCTCCTCTTCGAAAAGCAATTGATGAATTTATAAGAAAAGTAAAAATAAAATCAAAATAATCTTTTTTCAGATATTAATTTACTATCAATTGAAATTGAGAATTTTTCTCGACTGAGTATGCATAACAAAGATAAAGTAATAGGATTAAATTGAAATTGATTTTATATTCACGAAAAATCTCATGAGATTTATTGAAGCTACTCTCAAAATAACTTATAAACTCTAACGTTTTAAGATATTAGATTATTGGAGCTTAACAAAACACGAATAAAATAAATTTATTTTTTATGTCAAATAAAATAAAAATTTAAATGACTTCTTGATTTTCAATGTTTACCAAATAAATTTGTTTTTGAGTTTATATTTACATACGACTCGAAATATAGTTAACTTAAAAATAATCAAGTTGTTTTTATTACTATTTTTCTTCTAAAATGTGATTGGTATTTATTCTCAGAAATTATTTTGAGAATTTAAAAACCCTTTTTACGGAGACTATTATCAGCTTATCTTTTGAAGTTTCGTGTTCTTCTTTGAAGATCGAAAATGAATTCACGCTATTGTATATCAATAAAAAATAATAAATATATTAATAAAAATTCCTTAATTTCATGTTTTGCGGAAAACTAAAAATTATTGAACATAAAAAAGCCCTTTCACCATCAATATATTTATTAAATATTTCTGTAATGATTACTTTCGCATTTAATATTTTGAAATATTTGTAATTTGTTCATTTTTGGCGCATTGGATGTTCTATGTTCTTGTTTTAATAGCAATTTAAAATTTTCATCTTAAATGTTGGATATTAAATTTTAAGTGAAAAAAGTTTTCATTTATTCCCAATATCCCCTACTTTTCAATTGATTCAAACTTAAAACATTAAAATGTTAGTAACATGAAATATTACAGTAACATAACTACTTTAATGATTTTAGTTTTTGAAACTGAAGTTAGGGTCGTTTTCTAAATTTCAAAGATTCAATCTTTTTAAACTAACTCCCCCAAAATCATATTATCCTAATATGAATGATTTTAAAACTGCAATTGACTTACTTTGAGAGTTCGAATGACAAACGGTAGTCATCATACAATTTGTGAATCAATAGTTTCCCCCCAAATGATACTTTTATTCGACTTTTTTTACTCTGTAAGACAGAATACCCAAGGTACTCTCTTACTGAGAGCTGATGTCATATTTACTCTATTTTATTAGAATAGTTGTTTGCTGTTTTCGTTAAACATCCAAAAACAATCCATTCTTTATATACAAAAAATTGTGTATAATTATATAATTAAAAACAGTTTTTGTTCTCATGTATGTTTATTTACAAAGCTAATTTCCTTTGTGAGCAATTTTTTCCATATAGGGAAAGCGTTTAGGTGGTTTTGAACTAATTATTGTGGACTAGCAGTGACATCATTTTATTTTGTCCCTTCAGTCTAATGTGATATAATGAATAAGTATAAGTAAGTTTTTATACCATTTGAAAGCACTTAATCCAGGTACTAATACTGTATGTACCAAAAGTAGGTTGGTTAAGTACAAATCTACAAAGTAGGGACGATGCGCATAGGGCCACCGTGTATCTTGGTTCATTACCCACTAGTTAAAAAAAGTAGTTCTCAGCCTTGAAACTTATAATTGAAGAAGAACTCCAATTATCTCGATTTAAACTACTTTAAATCTGGAATGAGAGGCTTGCGGCAAATTACATGTTAAAAGAAGGAATTTTTTAAGGCAAATGTAAAAATTTTATAAGTAAAATATGTAAGAATTAAGTTCAATATTTTTAAGTGAATTCTACTATAAACAAAGCTTGTGTGTAAACTCATGTACAAATTGGAAGACCTTTTGTATAAAATTGCAAGGTCTTGAACTGAGAAACATGACCCAGTAGCAAAATAAAGCTGGTCAAAAGCAAGATAATACCTGACTAAATTCTATGCTAAAAATTTTTATAAGGTCTTAAGATTGCACTAACCAACAAGGAATAAATAGAGAATCTATGATATTGGCCCTACTAAAAATGATCCATAGAGATCAATACAAAAATCTATTGACATAAGTACAGCTTTATTGATGTGTACTTACTTCTAAGGATGTCTCTATTGTTATCAGTAGAAGCTATTGATATCAGTAACCTACTGATAATATTTCGTATTGATATCAATAGAGCTCTAACGACACCATTAAAGAAAATATCAGTAAGCTACTGATCTCAAATGACATCAATAGGTCTGCACTGATATCTATAGAGATCAGTAGAGATTTGCATGGATATCAATAGAGATCAGTAGAGATTTGTATAGATATCAATAGAGATCAGTAGAGATTTGTATAGATATCAATAGAGATTGCTATTGGTACCAGTAGGCCATTTCCACATAAAAAATTTCTATTGATCTCTACTGACCATTTTTAGTGGGGGGGGGGGCATTGTATATTTTTTTTAAATGTTACGATAAAATTGATATTTTCAATTTCACGGATGATGTGCATGTTTTTCAGTCGATGACGTTAGTGAATCTACAGAAAAGTAAAATCTATTAGTTTAAATCTAAAATACCTTTAACAATATCTATATTTTGATGCCATTTTTCTGGCGGTTTATGAGTAAATGACAACTAAAATTGTATTTAAGCTGCTTACACAAAAACTTTTTGTTGTTGATTTTGAGTGAAATTGCATGCAACTTATAAGGCATTAGTTTATTAAATGTTGGTTTTTGGTAATTTATGGAATAATTCGTCACTATTTTATAGCGTATGATAAAATAAATTAATCCTGATTGATGAAAAACATATTACTTTAATGTCTGATTTTCTCATTAAAGAGTTAAAAGAAAATTTTAGAGAATGATCCGAGGTAAAAAAAAATCTGCTGGACCTAGATGCAATTACAGTATTGTACCTAATTTCAATTTAAAAATATTTTTAGTCGTCGATTTAAAAAAAAAAACATTATTTTAAGCACATAAAATATTTCCAAAAGCATGTAAAATAGCTAATTGATACGCGTATCGCGTTTGATCATCATTAGTTACACATTGTACATGGTTAGGAAAGGGTTATTTTATAAATAAAAACTCTTTAACACTATAAATTTTAAGTTTGAAAAAACATAATTTCTCATCTATTTCTTTATATCTAAACAATATCCTGAACGAATTCTTACAGTTTGGGTAATCAAACATCAGCAGCATTAATTAAGCTATATGTTTTGTGTACTTTTTCATAAAATTACTTGAAAACACAAAAGAACAAAAAGTTTTTTGAAAGTCAGGATATCTGGTTAATGTTTAAGTTAACAAACACGATACAATTTCAAATTCATCAATTTTATCAATATTTTTCTCCGGAAACTAAAAATCAGTTTTTACACCGTACTGAAATAACGTACGAGATAGATCCTTTGGTTTTTTGTGTTCGCATCTCTACTTCCAGAACATGGGGAGTCTTCTCTATCAATCTTGCAAACGTGAAAGTTGAAAACCCTTCATTATCTATAAGGTGGATTCTTTCATTGGATATTTTAATGCCACATATGAAGTCGATGTTTCGAGGAAGTTTCTTATTTCAAGTTTTTTTTTTTTAAAACTTGGGTTATAATTTTCTGGCTGAGTTTCTAGAAATCTGATCGTAACTGTTTCAAAAACCAAGTTTTTCTGATAGCTGATGTTTCTTGGAGGTATCAAACTCAGACTGAAACGCTCCAATGCAAGTTAAATTCTGACGTGTTATAATGTATCCATGTAGAATTCTATGCATATGACGTCATTCCCATTTATTCACAACATTCAGAATAAATTGAAACATTCTTGACTAAACGATTGACAGCAAGATGTATTTTTATTTAGAAAGATCTTACTATTATGGTACCTGTACCCAATATAGGCATTCTAAGGAAAATTAATTTTTTCACCCCTCTTATATACGTCACAATTTGTGATCACAATCCCTGGACTATTGACTATCATCATGAATTTTAGTGGATTTGTAATTATTCAGGTTTAATTTAAATTAAACACATTGTACACATCTGTTACAAATTTATAAATTTGAAGATTCATTTGATGTACTTACCACTTAAAAATACTAAACAACAAGATTAATTTTAGGCAAGACAAAGATGGACGCACTCCCAAAAAATTCAAAATATTTATGAATCAATAAATAAAGTGTAATTACCTTTGTTTTAAGGATGTTATTTTAAAGTAATCGGAAAACACTCAACTAAGTAACATCATTACAAGTAATTACTTTTTTCTTCTTACAAAATATTCCTTCCCTGAAATAATAAAAATTTTAAGAAATACTTAGTTTTTCCATTTGATCAAATTATATAAAAAAAAATAACAAAATGAATGTGACCATTCTCAACATAATGGACAATAATAAGATTTAATTTAATCTTGAGCTATTATTTTTATTATTTGTTATAATTCAGAGAGGATAAAGTAAATGACCATTATTTGAAGTATTTTGATTTCATTTATCTCATTTTCTTTACATATGGAAAAAAATGAAAAATCTTAAAATATAGTTTTTTTAAATGCACATTAACATTGTTAATGTTTTATTATTACTCATAAGGGTATTTTTCTGAGTTTCAGAGCTATGTTTCCTAGTTTAATGTTGAATTGAAAAATATTTTTAAATAGTTCCTTACCTCAAACGCATTTGTTTCAATGCCACCATTTCAATAAATAATTGTAATATAACTCAACCCACATACTGTAAATCTGAACTTACTTTGAAATCTTGGGTCTTTGACAGATTTAGTGTTTAAAAAATTACTTTTATCTTTAATAATCCATTCACAAAAAAATTGGCAATCACTTTAATGTTTAAGGACCCTAAATATTTCATTTTTATTTAAATAGTACACATCTTATAGTTATACAATGTAACTTTAGTAATTTCCTGTAGTCAATTTTACGAACCAATGAGCTGTACTGATTGACGCTCGCTTTGTAGTGTGAGTGGTGCGTCTCCAATGTTGGTCATAATTTTTCATCGCTCGCATACCTTGTAAGGTGCGTGCCTCACATGACAGACGACAATTTCTTTGTGAGAAGAAATTATGTGAATGCTATCTATTGATTTGTGCAAATTGTCTATGCTTCAACTCTTGTAAAATAATATCTATACAATTGGTGGCATATTTATTATGTTTTAGTACACACGAATAAACTAATTTCAAATGCCATCATTTATAACTTATAAAGCAAGTAACTTGAAAACATGATTAGGACATATCATACAAGCAAGAATTTATTTAAAAAATTTAAAATAACATTCCTAGTAAAAAAATTTTGGTGCGTTCATTAATTTTGTTATGTCCTTATAGATGTTAGATATTTGTTTGAAAAAGCATCTATTCTTTCATATATTTTAAATTGAAATTTGTTTCTTACAGCTTTTAGTAAACGGTTTCAATTTTAAAAAAATAATTAAGGAGCATTTTAATACTCTTATTTGTGTGATTGTATTTTATGGTTAGAGTTTTTTGTTTGTGGTTGCTTCGCATTAATGATAGAAAGTAAACGCTGCTAATATCTTCTTCAAGCAATTGGGATTACCAATTAGCTTCAACTTATTGTATCTTTAGATGTTTATGCTTATCTGCAATTAATGCTTAACCTTAATTTTAATTAAATGTACAGTTTGGAAATATAATACACCGAAGTGCCGAGTTTATTCAAATTAAATGGTTATAAATTATAGTTTGATCCACTCTAGCACACACTAAAAAATTTTGAACTTCATGGTTCACCAAATTTATGCACTATTTAGCTTATCATCATTTCTTTTTTACAGTTTTAGAAACGTGAACATATTTTTGTACTGTAAAGCATCCGTTAAAATATACCATTTTACTTACATAAAAATTATACACTCAAATCTCGTCTTGTCAATCCGCAACACATGGGACCTACAGAATTATTTCGTCTTAAGTTAAGTTCGTTTAATTAAATTCCATTATGTAAATGCTATATTACGGGGCACTGAATTGTAGTCTTGATAACACTATTTTCGAATTAACCATGTTCGGATTAAGTGGTTGACTATAATTCCACAAAAAAAAAGCTTAAACAATATCAATATCCAGGAACATTCACTCTAACATCGGCAATCCGCTAACCACCAAATTATTACTATGAAACACGTGCAAATAAACACCATGGACTGTCTCGAGTGCCCAGCAGCTATTCCACCACGATTTCACATTTGAAGGATATAGACGAGGGATCTGCGAAGGGTCTTCAACATTAGAATCTGGAAATCATCCATCAGATTGGGAAAGCTAAGACTCCAGGAATCATAGATCATGGCAGAAGAAAACACCCACTGGGCTTGATGACAGATGCCACTTTGGCCCTGGTACCGATCCCAGAAACTAGGATGGATGCTTCGGCTCACACTAGGGAGGTGGTGTGCCGTTTATGTTTGTTGGAGAGAATAGGGGATACTTTTTTTGTGATTTTTGAAAGAATTATTTCAATCTGGTTATGGTGCCAAAATGTATTGATTTTGCATACATTTTTGTGGGTTTCTGAAGTTTGAAACGGGATAAATAGTCTTGATGGGTCAAATAATTGTATGGTTGTAAATAAATATATATAATTGACTATTAGATTTTTGAATGTTGTTTAATTTTTCGTGTTTCTTCTTCAAATGCTTGCTATGGTTTTTATCTTTTAGAAAAAAATATTAATAATATATATTAATAATCAAATACCCAAATAAAAAAGTCTGAATAGTTAAAACAATAATACAGTTGCACGGGGAAACCTTGGCACTGGAGGGTAACTTTAGCTCAATGTTTTCACGCTAAAAACTTATGCAAATTTTTGAAGAATGTATTTCATTATATTTTTGAATTAGTGGCAACTCTTCTTTGACCGTTGAGTGAAAAAAACATTCAAGAAGAAAGTAAGTTTAAGGGTCTTATGCTTCGACCAAGGTAACCTCATTCGACGGTAAATTACGACAACTAGGAATGTGAAAGATCGTTAAATCTGTTCCATTGGGCTCAAATTACTTGTTGTGAAAGTCACAGAATAACATAAAACCCACAGATGACCAATGCCAACATCCAATATGTGCTTTTTGAAAATATGGAAAAAATTGTAATAGTAAAATTCAAAGTGATTTATTTTACATGCATAATGGATGCAGCAAAGTTTATATTCTGCTTGCCAATTTCATTTACCTGTCTTCCAAATTGTTAAGAAGCCAAAACCAAATGAAATTCTATTAACATACAGTAACAGCCCGTTTCTGTTCATATAGAACAACAGGTAAAATCCACTACAATCTTATTTTTATAACAACCATCCTCACACCCAGACCAATCCTCCCTAAAGTCACTCAGGAATCCATTTTATTCCACTTCTACAGACGTTCTCAAATTGGTCCACAGTGCGCACCATAGAGATGGTTCCAGCAGTGGTGTGTTCCAGTCGATGGCATATTCTTCTTTCCAAGAGATTCTTTTCTAAGCGATCTTTATGGGCATTCCCATGCTAGAGCCCATGAATAAAGAACTCTAACCAGTCTGGAAGTAGAGAGTTGGCATACATATTTAATTTCACAGCGAGTTAGGGAGTGAGGGATAAGGCGGTTGGTGTTTGGATGTGCTTTTAGGAAATCGGTAAATGATCAATGGGATTGGGTTGTAAATAACGATTAGTAAAGGGTCCTAAAAGCAGTTGTTTTGGGAAAAAAATTAAAAAAAGGGAAAAAAAAAATGTTGTCGTATTCATTTGAGTGCAGGAGATGATTGGTTGGTTGGTAGACATATATTTTTAGGCTTGAGTGCTGAAAGAGATGATAGAGTCGTGTATTGAATAACATGCTTCTGGTAGAAGTTGCATATAATGGGATTCATTGTTGGATATGGGTTGTTGCACGACCAACTTCAATAACAAGGCGACCAGAGAAGCCTTTCCCAAAACCATTAGTCTTATTTTGTTGCGAAGACGGACATTTTTGACGCCACTGTTCCGAAGTACCGAAGATCGAGAAACTAGTTCGGGACGCATTCGAAACCTTAAAATGTGGAACAGCCTGAGGAAAACGATTGGTTCCCAAACAGGTTATTTCAAAGACAGGTTATTCTTCATATTTGGAACAACGTCCACTCGGAACATGTACGTTAAAATTTCCTGTCCCAAGCGGTGACTTGGGAGAGAGCTTCTCTTGGCCAGGAGTAGTTGAGTAGGTCCCGTGGTTGTTTGTCGTAAGAAGCGGGACCTATTTCCAATGCAAGTAATAATTTCATTCTGGACTATTTTGACGTTCAAGTAAATTAAAAAAATGAATATAAGTTTATAAATAGGTTTACTTCCACATCCAGTTTCAGCAAGGCAATGTCTTCCATTGCTGTAAAGTATATATATACTTAATTCTTTTACTATCAACTTTTTGTCCTAAAACAAGTAAGAAACAGACGGAGGACCCTCTATTTCTTATCTAATGGAAATAAATAGATAAAAGAAGTTTTAGTTTGGCTTTACATGATATAAAATAGTGCCGCCTCGGTGGCTGAAATGGTATTGTGTACTAGCCCTTTGGGAAGCTGCTGAGGTTTTTCGGGTTCGAATCCCGGTTAGGGCATGGATGTTTGTGGACAGTCCCAATAAATGTTGTTATTTGTCTATGTGTTATTCATTTCTTTGTGACCTGTAAAATTTCTTTCCTGTGTCTGTTCCCACTTGAACGGAAAGCTTATAATCGGTATCTGAACAAGCACACAAGCTGGAATTTTATATGTATCGTACCATACCATACCATGATATAAAAAGTTACACAATTTAAA